>JALIZH010016133.1:0-11111 GCA_030522465.1 Rhipicephalus appendiculatus
AGTATGCAAGACACTTCTGAGTTTCAAATAGGCAAGTGAATACAGTAACAATGTAGATTAATGAAAACGAAAGAAATTTAGGGATGGGGAAGGGGCCTCGGCCGGGAGCGAGCGGGGGAGCAGCCGCGACGCAGAAGCAGACGATGGCATCGTCTGCTACGCTGATCGCCAGGCGCCATAGAGAAGACGTTCTCGTGGTTTGGAAACATATTTCACTTTATACAGAGCTATAAATTGTGCAAACGATACTCGTAGTTCTTCAACTAAAGTTCAGGCGAAAAATAATAAAACTTCTTTTTCGGTGGAGAACAAGATAACATTTTTAAATTTTTTTTGCAACTACCGCTAGAATTCAGACGGCGCTGCCATCGCGTCCAAATGTTCGTCTCCATTGGCTCTATGCGAACGTCACTACTTTGGTGGCGCCTTCGCTTGCGCGGTCCCCGGTAGTACACCCTAGCCCCTGACTCGGCCACGGATTTTTGAAGCGTTTTTGGCGATCTTTAGTTAATAATTGCGATCACTAGGTTATTTCTGCTCAGTATACTATTTACGACCTTGTTCGTTCATTTTAACCCGGTTTTCAGAATTGCTACCTTCTTATCGGCCTGCATAGAGCGTTTTACTGCGAGCGTAAGCATGCCATATGAGATGCATGGACGGATGACAAGCCTGGCCCCCTGCACCACACTTTAAAAAAAATCGGGGCAGCTACGCACAATTGGTGCGAAGATTGAAGAAACAGCGGAGCCTCCTCCTCACCCTCACTTCCAATTCCCAACCTTTGCTATATTAGACTATGCATGGCTATGCTATGCCTTACCCTAGCTCTTCCCCTCTTTTCTCTATTCCTTACCCTCAAATCACTCCTCCCTACACTCACTTTATTTTCCACCTCTTGCTCTAATATACGAATATTAGCCTTATGATTTACCGTCTCCTCTCCTCACGCTCACTTCCATTTCTCAGACCCTTGCTATACATGACCATGTTACGCTTCACCCTCTCCCCCTCCTCTTTTCCCTGCTCCTCACTCTCACATCATTCATACTTATCCTTACATACCTTTCCCACCCTCTCTCTATGCTATACTGTGTATAGCTGTGCTTTGCTTTACCCCCTCCCCTCCTCCTTTCCCTCTTTCTCATACTCGCAGCCCCTTAACCTCACATCCCATACCCACCGCTTTTCTATACTATATTATACTATACTATACATGGCTATGCCATGCTTCCACTCTGACCAAGACAGAACTCAAGCTTAAAGAGCTCCGCTGTTAAAGAATTCCGAGGGAGATTCGACAAAAGTCTAAGTTATGTTCGGATACAATACTTTAGAATTCTGCTGCATTTTCTCGCCTCAAAGGCGGATGCACACCAACCTGCCCCAATGGGTGCGCGCTCCCAGGTGACGTCACGAGGGCCGGGTGGCCGGTGACCCCGCCTTCGGAGGACATTACCGAGTGCATGCCCGGGACTATTTCTTTAGTCGCGGAGGCGAGCGGCTACCGCGTTTCGGCCAACCAGAGCCGTATATCCTTCGGAGAGTTCGGCGGAGGGGCGGAGCCAACAATCATCCAAATTTAGCGGCGGCGCTGTCCACCATTTTTTGCCGAGGCGCCCTAAGCTCGCGTTGGCGAGCGTCCTACGCTCGGTCTCTGGCTAGCTTTCATCGAAAAAAATAACTGCAGATAACGTGCGCATTTGAACATGTTCACAGAAAGCTGCCTTTAAAGAAGCCTAGCTTACCATGCGTCAAAGGCAGGATGGCGTGGGTGAGTGTAAAGTGAACTGCACATTGTTGTTTTGATTCGCAGTAGATCTGCAGCTTTGACATGCACCTCGCTGTGTGCCAACTTCGAGTACTGCTGCAGTTTATTTTATAGGAACCAAATAAAAATCTTCTGTTAGGCACTGAGGCATTGTATACGTTCCACATTTGGACATGTATATTAACCTTCGGTATTAAATGTTTGATACAAGCGCTCTCTTGACAACGCAACGAGGTTTTGTCTATGCGTGCTTTAATCAAAGCTTTCACTGCTAGCCAGTAAAAACTCAACTGCGTCGCTTACCGAGAAAAATACAGCGCATTTACTTCGGCGGGCGTCAGCACCCGAAGTTTTTGCTAGTGCGCAGTGAAACAGTGATAGAACATTTATCACTCGTATGGTTTTCGTGAACTAACACCCGAGGTATGCACTTGATTCGGTTATTTAAACTTGCTACATGATCAGTGGCGGGCCATAGCAAAGGGCATCATCGTGGAAAAAGACGTTTGATGGCTCGAAATTAGCAGGGCTTGGAGGGATGAAGGTTGTTCCAAATGTTGACTACAAATGCACTCATGCCAAACGGGGTGAGTTCTGAACTGAAGAAAAGTTTGTCTTGATTTGCATACCTTCGGGCAAACAGCTGGGCCAAGCATTACCACTTAATCAAATTTTGCAGGTCTACTGCAACGGATGCGCACACATGTATGTACACCATGAACGCACATCATATTGGGCCGACTAATTTTCACACTTACCTCACAAAAGCGCGAGATGTCATTGGCTTTTCATTTATTTCGCTTCGGTCGTACTACCCAGAGCCGTATATTTCGGAAGTACCAGAGTTCATTTATACGGCTCTGCTACTTCCCAAATGCGGCGCCGTGCTCGATTCCTGTCGCTTTGCGGAAAACGGTAAAGGGCGAACCTTTTCTTTTGCGAGTTCGAGTAGCTGCTGCAAGTTTCCATTGCGATTTCCGTGCGTGTTTACGATGTTCTCCGCAGCCGACACGTGCACGAATAGCAGCACTGCAGATGCCCCAGGTCGGACACAAACGAAGCATAACTGCCGACATCGACTTCACGGGCGCAGCACCACGAGGAACCTCGGCACAAAATGGCGTCGGCGGCGCGGAAGTGAGCTGTTGCCAGACTCTATGCAGCAGTTTCCAGACTGGCGGCGAGATCAAAGGAGCGCCGAACTCTCCCAAAGGGAATATACGGCTCTGCGGCCAACCAGGCGGGGCCTCTCCGATTTCGTAAATTGGACTTGACTATAGGCGACATTGTGGTCATAACGCCGCCGCAAGGTCCTGTTGCAGCGATCACGACGATTAACTGCGCTCATGTGAACTTTTGCTGCCAGCTATGTATGTGTCCAGACAACAGAAACATTAAATATTAATAGAGCAGAACTAAACGAAGAATACAATCCAGCAGACGAACTCCATCTGTTTTATTCTTTCGTGCGTTGTTCATGAGCCGGTTTTGACTTTTAACACGTGTATGGCCAACTACCCGAAAGACTTACACTTTCAACGATATCTGGCGCGAAATGTATCAATGAAGGGGTAGAGTGCGTCGCGTATTTTCATTATGCTGATGCAGTGGCGTAGCCAGGGGGTGGCACACCGGGCACGTGCCCCCCCCCCCCCCCGAATTTTTTTTTCGCCATGGAATACAGAGGGTAAAATGGCCATTTCAAGGAGGTGCCCTCCCCGAAATCAAGGAGGTGCCCCCCCCCCCCCCCCCCCCGGAAAAAATTTCTGGCTACGCCCCTGTGCTGATGTTTGTAAAAGAAGAATAAAAAGAGCAACGATTGCATTTTTCCACAACCTCCCGGTCTTTCTGCAGATAGTCAGAAGCGATAGGTTTTCCGTACTCGTTACTTACAGCAGGCGTCGACAAGTGTGAATTTCGCAATATCTTCGCCTAAGCGAACAGTACACAGAACACGCTTTTTTATATAGGTTATCAAATTATTTATATTTGGTCTTGCCCTTCCTGTCGAAATTGGCGGGTTCGCTGCGAGATCCTCTTGCTGGAGAGTAATTTCAGCTTCTCCGAGTTCAGTCTTCTAAGTATAACCTCTTCGCAAATCAACCAGGCAGTTTCTGTTAGCAATTAAAGTGCCTAATCTCTACGGCCATGCGATGGCGTCTGTGGAAAGCTGTAGCAAGCTATTTCTGAACACAGTTGCAAACTAAAAAAAAAATTACACCATCTCCCACTAAAGGGAACCATGAGGGGATGCGAAGCAGCATTAGAGGTGCACACCAAGTTTCCGTTTACGTTCACTCGGCCGCCGAAGGCAAGCGTCGGCGTGGAGCTGCCGCTTCCGCTACAGAGAGACAACGCGAGTCTGCGGCGACTGTAGCGAGGCTTTCGAGACAACTGCAGCGCCCGGGAACCGACGGAGCGACCGCACGATTCAAGCGAGACTTCCTCGACCGAGCGCACGCGCTTATATGAAATGCGGGAGGGAGGGGATGGAGTGGGTTTACAGGCTGCAGCGCGGGGGGGAGGAGAGGAGAGAAGGCGACCGAACGCCTGCGTAAACGCCCGCGTAAAGGAGGAGAGTGCGCGGCCGCAGCGCGGGGGAGGAGGAGAGAAGGCGACCGAACACCTGTGTAAAGGAGGAGAGTGGGAGAGGGAGTAGGCGCATGCGCAGTATGGGTGGTCAGGACGCACACCACCGGATTCAGCTCAACTCTAAGATGCTTCGCACCTAAAAAAACCTAACTTATGCTCCGCCCACAGAACTGTGGCGCGCCTATTCACCTGAGCAATACAGCCGTGCTGGCTTGTTTCCGCTTCAACCGTAAGTACTTTTTCTCGGCTAAAGCCGTGCTCAGACTACGTACGTTGCGTATGCATCGTCGGTACGCATCGTAGGCCTAAACCACAACAACTTAATGAACTTGTTCAGACTTTGTTGCTGTTGGTGTAAAGTACGCAACGTTCGGGGCGTAAATATTGGCGGGCCCGCGACATTTATAACTACTGATGCGGTAGTTGCGGCACGACCAATGGCCAAAGCAGTTTCGGGTTTCACTTTCCGCTCACAGGGTTTCCGCCCTCCCCAGATTCCACTTTCACATGCGCGTCTTCAAAGCAGTGTTGCGGAATGGGCGCCTCCATTCCACTCCAATTCCATTCCGGGGAATTAGAACTTGCTGCAATTCCATTCCTTTCAATTCCTCGGAATGTAAAAATTTAGCCCATTCCCACTCCGGGAATGGCCGGGCAGTTCAATTCCATTCCTGCAATTCCTCATCGTAGGAAAGGCATCTTGTTAGTTTTATCGAGTTAAGAATGAACGCCCCATAAAGCTGATGTCATCAGATACATTAAGAACTGCAAAAGTACGAACAACACGTTACCAAGGCCGAGAGGGATAGTAGCTTGGTGACATATCTCATGCAGTACAACCACCCTACTAATTCCCATAGGGGCAGCTCTCCCGCTACATATAATATTTGCGTGGTCAGCATGTTTGAACGAATGGTGATGTTTTAATATTATTTAAGCTTAAATGTGTTAATGCTAAAATGACGAAATAGCGTATTTTTTATGCTGACAAAAGTAGTGTTCAAGAAGACTAAGCAGTTTTCCCACGCGTCTAGAGCGGTCGTGAATATGGAGAAAACTAAGATTTGGCTAACGGGGAACAAAGCCTTCTATATCTGCTGGTATTAGTTGGAACAGTGCACCGCTCGTGTACCTTGTGCCTTTGCATCGAATACAGAACACTTGGCCGCACTGCCCGTCAGCACTCACGCTTGACAAGCGGGCCTCGCAAGCATGGATGGGGTGAGGAGAACTTATTGTTTGCCTGTGCGCAGGTATGCAGTGTCTTCCTTGCCGCAAAGGTTATTTACGTGTGTCAGGTAGTAAACTGCTCGTGAGATAAAGATCAGGCTGGGCATAGAGTATTCGCCACTTTCGTGTGGGTGTATCAATCGGAACCAACGCGCAGGGATAATTTGTTTCTCCCTTCAGTATCTGCTGGGATAAAGCATTTGTTTGTACACTAACTTATGCCTCGGTTTCTTTTTTACTAATTGGCAGATCTTTCACACTTTTACATCACGCCTATCATTACGGAGGGGGAGGGCACACAGTTCATCGTGTGCGACTGTGTGCTGCGCTGACCCCTAGACCTTCGCCGACAGAGTTTCGGGCAAAGGCGCCCATGTGCTTAGACAGGGGGGGGACAGTATTGAAAAAGGGTGGGGGGGGGAGGGGGGGAGTATGAGATGAGAGGGCGCGCAAGCTGGTATACGAAAGCTTGCAGTGAACACGAGCATCGCGCCAGCGTCAATACGCATCACAACTTAGAGAAGCGCTTTTTTCGAATATGCATCCGAGTCGCCGACGATGACAGAAGCAAAAACAAAGAAGGGAATTGGGTGGAAAGACAGCAGGCGGCTGGGGCGCCGCCGAGGGAAAAAAATCACAAGGCGTAAGGGGGGGTGGGGTATGCCGCCGCCGTAGTTCCGCACGACGGATACCAACGGCATAGAGCCGCGGCTACGCGAAGAATAGAGACCAACTTCGGAGCAACACAGTCTATGTAAGGACAGAATTGTAGTCGGCGCGTTGCTTATAAATGTACCGTGCTTGTCAGCCAAGCCATTTAACCCATATATGCGCAAACTCAGAAAAAATGACAAAACAAATATTTTCTTCACAAAAAAGTGCACTTGTACCCTCAAAAGAAAGCACAAGTTTTTTTTATTTACTGCCAGCTAAACGTGACACTGTTTTTCAAGCGGTCCTTCATACTGGACACTGGGCATTATGGGTGCTATGTGCGGGTGTGGTAAGCCTTGAAACATTTCACGTGCATACCGACATTGCACTTCTCACAGCGAGGAGTTGTCTTCTCATGTCAGTGAGCGCACCTTGTCTGTTTACTCTGAGGGACAACAGTGTGGTCGGTGCGCGTCTACAAGACGTCTTTCATACGAAAGCACGCGTTTGCCCGGAGAAAGCGGTCGGCACGTGGCGGGATAAAAAGCAAGCAATGTGTAGGCTTGCACACGTTGAGAATAAGACCTGTTTGATGTGCTGTAAGTGGCGCTAGTCATCAGCTAAAGAACTACCGATGTTAGAATGCATCAAAGAAGCGTCCTATATGTAGGACACTGGGCATATATGGGTTAAAAATACTGCTTTACTGTTAAATTCGAGGCTGTGACTTACTAATGTTTGAAGTTTGAAAAACAGCGCGTACACAAAAACGTGCTCTATTTTCGGAAAAAGACATAATTCCATTCCCATTCCATTCCGTGCAAAAGGTGCTTAATTCCATGCCCATTCCATTCATCCAAGTGTTGTCCCCATTCCATTCCCATTCCATTCCTGGGTCGCGAAAATGTGGAATGATTCCGGAGTCATACCAATTCCGGAGTGGCAACTCCGCAACACTGCTTCAAAGCCATGCAGTAGCGCGTCTGTGCAGTTGGTCCGACGCTGTTTATTGTGTTGTGCAGGAGCGTAGCCAGAAATTTTTTTCAGGGGGGGGTTCAACCATACTTTATGTGTGTTCGTGCGTACGTTTGTATGTGTGCGTGTATATATACGCAAGCAAAATTGAAAAATTTCGGGGGGGGGGGGGGTTTGAACCCCCCCAATTCCCCCCCCCTTGGCTACGCCACTGGTGTTGTGTGCCCGTGGCCAATGACCAGGGCCAGTGCGGAAAGGGTCTTCTCTGTGCAGTGATTGCTCGTAGAAGAAATGTGACAAAGACCCATACGAATGGCGCCTGAACACGCCCAGTGACATGCACCTGCAGAACGACGCCTGGCTGGAAGTTGGAAGTGAAGTTGGAATTTTGGAGCTCGGCGATTATTGACGCTACACGGGTTGCGAAACATCGAAAGCAAATAGTTGGTGCAGCGTATAAAGTCTGGCGGCATGCACCATGGCCTCCGAGATTAGCCGGCGGCGGCTAATCTCGCAGGCCACGCATGCACGTATTTAGTTTCTGAAGACGCCGGCATAACATGTTGGAGCCCATTTATTAGTTTTCGCTCAATTTTGATTTTTTTTTTCAATCGTACAGTGATGTTCCAAGTTGCTTCACAAAGGCAGAACAGCGTTCGTAGAAGCCAAACTGGCCGCCCTATCCACACCAACAACGGACTAGGGCAGACGCGACGCCCGTAAACGAGAGCGCGGGTCGCGTCTCCCCTCTAGCCCAGCCATAACCAAACATGCGCAACGCTACGCTGCGAGGACGCAACGCACTTCATAGCGGTGACTCACCCGTAGTAAAAGACGTATCTTACCAAAAGGCTCAATGTGAACATACGTAGTCACTAGATACGCAAGCGCACGTTCCAGCAGTTGCGTGATACGACACTTAGGACAGATGCGACAGCAGTCAGAGCGCGGCTTAATGTAAATACTAAGCATAATAAAGATTCAGTGATCGTTGTTACGCCCCGAAAAATTACGTCTGGCTGTGACCCCTCGCTCCGCAGCGCGTGGAGATTAACGACTCGCCCACGTAGCATACGTCGTTCAGCATACTGACGGCGAGTATTTATACGCACCATTTACCGCTGATAGTACGCAGAGCTGGGAGGCGCTTCAGCTTGTTCTCTGTATCACCAGCGAGATGACGCGAAGGGCGTGCTTTAAATGTTGTCACTACATGGCATAGTCGCCAGTGCGCGCACGCTTATCTGGTGAGGGGCGCGGCTTGTACGTCTTGTGCTTACACCGCAAAGTTTGCGTTGAAGTTGCAGAGTGCAAGAAGGTCACCTCGCTTTCTGCAACGGCCGAGTTTGCGAAAGGAGTGAGCCTGCTACACAGAATAGCCAGAGTAGAAGCAGTCGGTTGTGCGTAGTCAACACTTGCAGCACGCTGCTCAAACACAAAAAAGTAACAACTGTGACATTTGTTAGTTCGCGCTCGTCCAATGTGTTTTCGTTCATCCTTTGCGCTTGAGCAACGCTCGTTTCGTGCGTCCTTCTTTGTGCAAAGAGCAGCGCTGCAAATGTCAAGCTGTGACAGTTAGTTCGCTCTCGTCCTATGTATGGACGCATCCTTCGTGTTCTGAGCAGCGCGCTGCAAGTTTAGAGCTGCTTGCCGTTCTTCGCGTGACACTTCAACTTGTTGCTATCGCATTGAATGCTTCGCACTCGCGGCGAAACTAGGGTGTAACAGACTGTAGACAACCGTGCCCTTGAAGTTCCAGTGTTATTTGGCCGATTGCACACCTGCCGTCAGAAACTCCAGCCTACGTACCTTTCCGCACGCGTAGAGGTTCGGGTTGAAGCGCACTCTACCGGCGTCCGTGGTCATGATGCGCACACGTGGTGGAACAAGCGGGTAGTTCGGGGGGCACTTCATGAAGAAGTGGAAGAACCCGCCCTCGTATGGAGTTCCTTCGGGTCCCACCACGATGGCGTGGATCCTGGTCAGGTCGCTCTCTTCGGGAGAGATGAAGATCCCCGGCAGTGGGTCGGCCATGATCTCCGCAATGTCCCGCGTCACCCTCGCGAGACACGAAGGCGTAGGCTGCTCGTTCAAGTGGAGCATCGGGTCCCAGGAGGTCCACGGTCAGGCTGTTCTTGCTTGCTTTGGAGCCCGCCGTGGCGTTCGCCATCTTTGTTCTCTCGAGCTGTGATGGAAGGGCGGCGGTCCGCTGCAGTCGGCTGGGGGAGAATTCTAAGGACCAGCAGCGATCGACCGTGAACACCTTCCAGCGCTGCGCGCGGCGCCACACTCGACGACGACGACAACAATGATTTTGATGTTTGCCGGAATATTTCCATTCCTATTTGCCTGTTTATACATTCTGAATATTTTCACATTTTCTTTAATTTATCCTTCTTTCATCGTGTTTATTATAGAATTTATAACTTCTGTTACATTATAAGAATTTTCTTTAAAACTACCCGGATCTTGTTCAATCGCTCATTGTAGGTGTGGGCCACAAGCGAGTCTTCTCTACTGTATACCCTATATGACACATGCCCATGATGAAAAATTGGTCAATGGGGTGGGCAATACTTATGACGTAAGAGTCAGAAAAAAATGATGTACAGAAACAAATCAGAAAATAGGTTATGCAAGATATCGCAAAAGTTTATTGCAATTAATGCCGGAAATTCACTTGAAGGTTTTCGGAAGAGGAAATTAAGAGTGAGAGAGAGTGGAGAGCCTTATTATGGTGGAAAATCTGAGAGGCCGACCTGAATGAAGGTTCTGACCTGCTCCTCAGCATTAGGTAAGGGGTGTAATACTAGAGGAAGAGGAAAGGTGTCTATTGTGAGGATCAAGGTTGCGATGTAAAAAAAAGAACCTGAATGTCCAAAGAGTCTTGACAGTCTCCTATCCAGTTCTCCATTTTCCAGAAACTTACTTAACTTGAAGAATGTCCAGAGGATGACAATGAGTCCTTTTCGACTGCAAGATCCGCCGGTCGCGGGATTGAATTCCGGCCTCGGCGGCCGCATTTTCGATGGAGGCGAAAATGCTTGACGCCCGTATTCTTAGATTGAGGTGCACGTTAAAGAACCCCAGGTGGTCGAAATTTCTGGAGCGTTCCACTATGGCGTCTCGTTAAACCCCAAAAATTATTCACATTAGATAATGAGTCCTTTAGTCGAAGTATGCCGATGCGAAAGCACTGTTAGGAACTTGAAGGTGCTATAGTGTTGAACTTAGTCCAATGCATCTGCTCCGTAGGTTGGCAAAATAAACGGAGCTCACTCAGACACACTCAATAAATGTATTTTTCGCTTAGGACTCACTCGGACTCAGACTCACTGATATTTTCGTCAACCGGACTCACTCGGACTCAGGCTCAACAAAATTTTCTTCAAGAGGACTCACTCGAACTCAAACTCGTGAAAATATAACTCGGCCGGACTCACTCGGACTGAGACTCACGAACATAATACTCAAGCAGACTCACTAAGACTCAGACTCACGTTAAAAGTCACAGTTTCGCCACTAGTGCGACGCAATGAATGCGATAGCAAGAAATTAGAAGGTCACACGAAGAACGACAAGCAACTCGATACTTGCAGCGCGCCGCCGCAGCACAAAGGACGCATAGGTATACACAAGACAAGCGTGAACTAAAAACTGTCAAATTTGTCACGTGTTTGTATTTGAGCAACGCACTGCGAGGGTCCACAATGCGAAGCCGACGCTGTTGTTGTTGATGACTCTGACATGGCTCATACCCACTTAGGGGGATTGGCCAAGAATTGATTATATGATACTGTTAGACTTTTCGACGCTGTTTGATATTTCTTTTTCTTTTATACTGCGGCACGTGAAATGACCCTTCTGCGTCTCCTGCCACGCGGTGGCG
>JALIZH010016134.1:0-35924 GCA_030522465.1 Rhipicephalus appendiculatus
CTTTAAACCCCTGTCGCTCGCTCCGTGTGGCCTTCGCAAGCAAAATTCCTTCGCTGCCCTCTTCGTTATCAGGACTGGAGGAGCACATGACGCTAAGGCATCAACACGTCACGCGCACGCAAGGACATGCACGCACTGCGTGCCCGAGCCAGCCCGATCACGCAGGCAGTGTTGTACTGTTTCGGCGTTCTCTATAGTGTACTGCCTGTATCTGCGTGATGGATATTTCAGTGCACCCACGATTGTAAAGGCTGGTACGGACCATGGATCCTTACTGCCGTACACCACGTCGCACCACTGGAAGTGCCGTCAGAGACGATCGGACTATCCACCGAAAACACGCCAAGCTTTGTCAGCGCTGGCGCCTCCTCGACGCCGAAACAGTGAGAAAACGAGCGCATGCGTGTCGGAGGGAGATTATTCTCGCATCTCGCTGCGATCGATTTTAAGTAATTAAAAAATAAAAGCATGCCCACATTCTGTTAGTGTGTTTTATTATTTTTTCTGAACTTTCTTTCATCTATTCACAACGGGTTACACAAATTGCATTAGCACCCTTGAATAATTCTCACAATATCACGTGCTACTGCGAATGACGTCAGAGCACCAATGTCTACATAGAGGAGCGGCGTCAGAGCACAGATAACTGCGTAGCGCGATTCATTGTCTACGTTATCTCCTCCATATTGGGGAACACGCCAGCGAGAAGTAGGGCAAGCGGCATTCAATATGAAATGTCATCTCTCTCGTCGGCGTGTGGCGTTGAAAATCTTGGCAGATTTGATCGTGAGCGCCCAGTGGATACATTGCTCTATGACTGACTGTACTCCTTTGCGCGTGCAGTGCTCTCCTTGTCTCGTTCTCTTTTTCTCTTTTTAATCCCCATTCCCTTATCCCCGGTGCAGGGTAGCAAACCGGACGCTCGTATGGTTAACCTGTCTGCCTTTCCTCATCTTGCTTTCTCGCTCTCTTTTGTCAACTCGAAATGATCAGACCTGCTAAGGGGACGTTTAGGGGCAGCATTTGCAGCTTCTGTTCTGGATTAGCTCTCAATAAATACTCTTGTATTCATAGTGCGAAACATAATAAATAGTTACGTATATATTAAAGTAATATTCGAGCAAAAATAAATATCAATGAACCATGGGCTCACTATCGACTGTGTAATCGGTTACCAGCGATTCCAGGCTACTTTTCATCATGGAAATAAAGAACGAGTTGCGATGGAACAAAAATACGAGGCTGAATTTTGGCGAAAGAAATCACTTGAACGAGCCGTGAAAAGGAACGCAGACCTTCAGGCTACGCATGGCCAGAAGCACTTATGACGGCATTCGCTACTCGTTTTCATTAAAAAAAATAAATACAAAAATAAGCACACAAACATGTTCTGCCTTTGCCAACAACGTACGTAGTCATAATCGGGCTACTCGAAACATAGGGTGATGTTACATGAACGGGCATCCGCCAACATCTGGCAAACTAAGTCCATAGTTTGCGTGGCTACACGGCTCTTGGTAATGTTTTTGTACCGAAGCCACTGTCCTCAAGAAAAGAGCCCTCTGCATTATTTTGTGCAAAGAACTAAAGTTAAGTTAGTAAAGAAAGTGGCGAAGGAAATACTATTTTGTTTGTAAGAAACACGAAAGGCAGAGAAATAGAGTACGCGCTTCTACAGAAACACACTGTTGGAAGCATTCTGTAGCTGACAGCAACATCAATAACCGTGGCTGAGCCATGATAAATGATAGCACCTTGGGTATTTTGTTTCTTTGCAGGCACCCAATGGGCGAATTTTTTGTCTGGAGTTTATATTGGTACTCATTTATGTGCACGTTGATCGATGAGCTCCCAACACAACCTGCGTCAGTCCTCATTCCAGGTGTTATTATTAGAATTTATTTTTCAAACATTTTTCTTTAAGCTATCACTGAACGGGAAAAAGAAAGCAATAAACATATCAGAAAGCGTGTTGTGCAAAAAAAAAAGATAATTCCGAATGTGTGGTACTGCTGGCTTTTAGCGCGCAATGTTCTACTTCCGCGTTGTATACCGTACACCTGTTCGATGCTGTAGGCAGTGATATTGAGAGCCTTCTCTTGTATCAAGAAAGAAAAACTGTCAGCCGAAGATCGAGTGACTGAGCGCCGTGTTTTGATGCTCTAAATTCCAGCCTAGCCGATTATAGACGCCGTGGCGAAGGTATGCGGCATAATGCGATCAGCTACATCGTTGGCATATGAACATGGATATGGGAGAACCATGATCTGTCAGCGTTTTGCTACTACGAAAATACTGCTGACGAAACGGGGACGGTATACTATAAATGGACGTGTAGCGGATGTTCGCCGTGTAATGATGACTACTATAATAGTTTCGTTATTTGTGAGAAATAACTCACGCAGAACGTTTGTGAGAAAAAGCTCAAGCACCCGCTTGACACACTGCTGCCCCCCTTGTCCTGAGTGCAAAAGAGTACAAGTTTTATAAAAAGTGCTGGTGTGTTTCATGGCAAACAAAGTGCTAAAGCTGGCAGCACTTCCTCGATAATTTATGAATAACTGCACTAGATTCTTTTCTACGCAATGCTGTGCGAGACGAACACTTCATTTATGAAAATTTCGTAATGATGGACTAGCACTAGAAATAGTAACTTAGACTTAGGTTTGTAGAAACAAACTAAAAGAAAAATTATTTGGTGTATTTTAAGAAGCCAACATCATGACATTCATGCGAAATTCGGGAAAATACATTTAGAATTGCGAGGACAATACCTTATAGTTGGCTTTTGTGTAGAGTGCAGTGTACTGCAATTGTTTTCACGACCAGTAACTCGATTAAAATCAGTACCCGAGCGGCGTCATTAAACATTAGGCCACACTGTATGTTCATTGCATTCAAGGCTTCTATTACAGGCATAGCTACTATGTCGTACCAGTTCCTAGAATTCTATTCTTATATTGTTCCGTGTAATAACGCAAGCTGTCAACAGGGGAAGACTTGTAAACTAATTAGGATTGCTCTTGAAAGGGTGCTCTTCATTCAAGATTGTTTGCCCAGCGTGCATGCTCTAATTTCGCCGCACTCACAGTGTAACATAAATACTTATCTTACACCGTGGCTACACTCTAAATCCGACAAAGGTTTTCATTTTGTTTTCTTGCTGCGCATGTTCTTCAAAGACGCAACTCTGCACATTTATATGCCATGGTAGATCATAAAACATACAACACGAGGAACAACCCTACGGCAACACACTCATCGGCGGACTAATGTACCCTTATCATAACCGACCCCTCCTATCACTCAAGGGAAAAATCCCCCCACGCATTTATAAGTGGCGACACAGAGTTTCCATGTGGGGCCCAACAAATATGCGAGCCGCAAGTGCGTATGCAGAGAACCTACCGTTCTTGAGTTCGCGTCGAGCCAAGACCCAAAACTCGAGAACTAGTAATGGTCCAAAATGTGTCTTGCGACACGAGCGATACGACGCAGGCGCAGTGTGGCCGGCGTATTGCATATTTTTAATTTCACCCCGCGTGACGTCTCGTGCGTGTCAACCAACGGCACTTGCGCTTAACGGAGCCCTCAAACCCTGTTATTCCTCTGAACTCAATAGCACCCTACCCAACGCAGCTTGTGGACCCAATAGTACTTTTTCTGCAGGCTAGTCGCTCCACACTGAGATTTTAAATGCACTGCCGAACGACACCCCCTTAGATGCGGAAACGAAAAAGGAAGATTTCACCGGAAATTCCTCAAAATATTCCCCAATTCCTGAGAATATAGATGTCTAGATAATAAAGCTTCCACGATCCCTTATGCATTCACCCTAAGACGACTCGAAGGCGAAGGGCATCTTATTCTTCTCTACTGTGTTGATCCTGCACCCAAGTCCTCCCTCTGAGGGTCACTCGCGAGTCCGCGCCACTCATAGATGTCGGGGCGAATGGTAAGTGACACGAACACAATTCAGGAAGCACCCGTTTTCACTCATTGCGCAAGTGCAATCTTGGGAATCTATCTATCAGTGGCGTAGCCAAGGGGGGGGGGGGGTTCAAACCCCCCCCCCCCCGAAATTTTTCAGTTTTGCTGGCGTATATATGCACGCACACATACAAACGCACGCACTAACATACATAAAGTATGGTTGAACCGCCCCCCGAAAAAAATTTCTGGCTACGCTACTGCTATCTATCTATCTATCTATCTATCTATCTATCTATCTATCTATCTATCTATCTATCTATCTATCTATCTATCTATCTATCTATCTATCTATCTATCTATCTATCTATCTATCTATCTATCTATCTATCTATCTATCTATCTATCTATCTATCTATCTATCTATCTATCTATCTATCTATCTATCTATCCTGCGTCTCGGCGCTGTTGTGATCGTCTCCTAAGCTTGGCATGTACCAAAATCGGCATAGAAGTACTTAGAGTATGAAACAGATTCGTCATTTTGTTCACCAGAGGGGTGACGTGGAGCTTGCCCAATTTATGTGAGACATACGCACTAGGCTTGTATAGACTGTTTCTTTGTTTTCAGCGGAGCGTAGGAGAGTAGTGGTCCTTGTCCGATTTATCTGGCGCATACCCACTTGGAGCAACGTCATGTTCCGCAGGGATTTTCCCCTAAGCGCGAACTTGAACACCCCCCACTGCTAAACACAAAGTGGCGCTAAACTCTTATTTCCGTTGGTTCTATACTTTTCTAAATTCTCCCCTCTTCTCACTCCGCGGTCTTTAATTAATTGTCCGCGTCCACTAGTACTTCTTAGGCTGAGTACAGTGATGCAAGATCTATATCGCAATTACTTTCATTGTTATTTTGAGGACAATAATTAATACAATCGCTCGGTACGGGTTTTCTTACGTTTGGAAGCTACCAGCCCATTTGTTAAATCAAAGGCGGCATAACACGTTTCTTCTCTGTTCTTTTTTTTTTTTTTTTTTTTTTTTTTTTTTTTTTTTTTTTTTTGGGGGGGGGGGGGGGGGGAAGCACCGAGTGCCAGGAAAGTTTCATTGTCCATGCCCAATGGAAGCAGATACGAACACGCGGAGCGCACTCGAAATGGATAATTAGTCATTTTCTTGAAGTGCAGTTGCGGCAGGGCGCAAGTAATTGCGTCCGTTCATCGTGAAAAAAGGCAGACGGCTGCGCGCTTAGAGCAGAGCAAACATTACTCGGAAGTCGCGCCATCTGTGCGCGCTATAGTAAATAAACTAGCTTTTTAATTTTTTTTTATCGCAGGCTCTGCAAGACTGGAGTAACAGCTAGATCTCGCGGAGCTTATTGTTATGGCATGATTCTATGCAATCAATTAATTTTGGGAGTGTGACAGCTTCTTATTGCCTTTCTTTGCTCAGATTATCCTGCGTGCATAAAAAATGAAACATAATAATGAAGCCCCACATTACGATGTACTTCAACAGCATTATTTACTGGTACAAATGACCCCTTTTTGAATCACTGTGTAACAATCATTACTTCAGAGGCGTTTCTTTATTCTTCACAATGCGTGGTTGTAAATTTACGGGGTGCTTTCTTTTGCGCAGGTAGTGCAATTGAAGACGGTTTTATAAGAGCCGTGTTTACAAGATTAACGAGAACTAACAGACAAGAAAGCCAAGGAGAGTATTCGGGATGGTATTTGCAGTAACTATTATATAAATGCGAATAAAGTAAAGTGCACGAAAAGATATATTGCCGGAGGCAGGGAACGAACCTGCGACTTTCGTTCTACCAACTGAGCTACAGCGTTGGTCATTGCCCCCGTACAGTTTATAGGGTATATATGTGCATTGATACTTGGGAGTGTTAGCGCCGCTAGTAGCCATGATGGCGTGTGTGAAACACTGTTTTTCTGCGTGCTGCTGTCATGAATCGCGTGATGTTTTTACGAGCTGGCAGTTGACCAATAATCGCTGACATGCACTCAGTCTGCCAGAACGAGACCCTTGATCAAACATGACCCGGATAACGGATTTAACGGAAGAAGGGGAATTGCAAGGGCGGGTATTTCTAAGAGCCGTGTTTACAGCATCCTGTGTCTGTTGAGCGTACTGGGCGAAGGTCTGCCGCCTTGAGGTGTTGAGAACAGGCTTGATGACAAGCCGGGCAATCGCACAGCACCCGTGCTAAATACTACTAATATAATATATACTATATACCAGGGGTCTCAAACTCACCGCAACCAGCGGGCCGCATTCACGCAATTCAGTCTAGCAAGGGCCGGGGTAGTGTTAGAAGCGGGAGGGGGGGGGGGGGGGAGTTTGAACAATTTGCCAGCAAACGTTGTCATTTGAACGAAAACTGTCCCATATCTCATATACAGGCCATTTCTGAAGGGGACCGATTTGGTGCCAGGATGCCAAAATTTTGTCGGTACCGATCTCCAAAACTTGTCAAATCTGGGCGCCGATTCGGAAATATAATTTTTGTTTCACGGTTATGTTTCAAAACAAGGTGAACACACGGAATGCCTCACGAAGACAATGCCTTAAACCAGTCATGCCTGTGTAGCTCACGAGCGTACTTAATAAGAAAATAAAAACAATCTGGGGCGAAGACAATCATGTGCGGGCCGCGGGCCGCAACTGAGAGCCTCGCGGGCCGCATGCGGCCCGCGGGCCGCGTGTTTGAGACCCCTGCTATATACTATATACTAATATACTATATATTTTATACTATTAATATTGCAGAAAGGAGGCATCTTCAAATGAGTGCCAGTGACGTCTCTTTACCAATATTTCAAGCGTATTGACGAAATAGGCAGGGAATAGCAAAACGAAGAAATATACGTCCACGCACGGGCATGAGATCTGCTGCATCGCCATTCATCATCATCATCATCATTATCAGCCTGTTTTAGTCTACCGCTGGACTATGGTTTCTCCTAATTATCTCAAGTTTATCGTACCCTGTTCGCGCTGATATCATTTCATTCCCGCGAAATTCTCTACTTAGTCACTCAATCTAACCCTCTGCCTTTCTGGCCTGCGTTTCCGATTCCCTTGTAACCATTCTGCCGCTCTTACTGTCCACCGGTTGGCCGTCCTACGCATTACGTGGCCAGCCCAGGTCAATTTCTTTCGCTCGATGTCACCTAGGACATCACAACCCCTCTTTGTGCCCTGACCCATTTTGCCATCCTACGATCTCTTAATGTTAATCCTATCAATTTTCCTTGTATTGCAGGATGCGTCTGCCTAAAATTTTTGGCTAGTTGCTTTATTAGCCTTGACGTTTCAACCCTATATGTTAGAACTGGCAGTATATAGAGAATGTATACTTTTCGCTTTAATGGCAGTGACAGATTTGTTTACATTGCTTGGGAGTGCCTACCCAATGCGCTCCAGCGAATTCTTATTATTAAGTAAATTTTCTTTTCGTGATTAGGTCTCTTGTTAGTACTTGACCTCGATATTCTTGTCTACACTTTTTCCAATCGTGAACTCCTTCCCTTTCACCAGGTTAATCAGGTGATCTTTCTCTTCATGATATCGATTAATAGGCATAATTTAAGACTTACTCAGTTTTATGCCTGAATCATTTTTTAGATGCGAAGCATCTTATGCTCGGGGCTCTGTCCGTCCCTCCCGCGTCCCGCGTCCCCCGTCCCGCGTCCCGCGTCCGGCCACTTTCATGAAGTAAGAAGCACCCATTACGCGAACCAGAACACTGTAGTAATATGGAGGCCGTTAACCACTACCACAGTCATCAGAGTCATGGCCGAGAGCATAGAGAGGCTGCTCAGCAATGGCTAGGCAGGTGGTGTCTGTCGCCCAGGTTGATCCCATTCCTTAATCTTGCTTGCATGTATTTGGAGGGGGCTTAGTCCACCCTCCTTCCCGCGTCCGACACCACCACAGCGCATGCGCGTCCCCTCCCCCCTCTCTCTCCAACGCTCACCCCCCATTTTCTACTCTAGGAATCCTCTACTCTACGGAGCGGCTCCCGCGTCCCCCCCCCCCCCCCCAGCGCATGCACGTCCCCTCCCCCTCTCTCTCCTCTCCTACGGTCCCCCCCCGTCCTCTCCTCTAGGAATCCTCTACGGAGCGGCTCGCGCGACAGGTGATGTGACAGCTGCATACTCCGCTGGGGGGCGCCGCGGTATGAAAATGACGGAGCGCGCGCGCCTCATTCTCTCTCCTGTGCAGCGCCGCGATGAGCGCCCGGACCGCTGCCGTGAAATGAGAGCGGCGACGTTCCTCCCGCTCAAGCTAATTATCTCCCCACTGCTTCGCATCCACACATGGTTCCCTTTAGCGGGAGATGGGGAACTTTTTTTTTTGCGCTTCATCGCCATCGTTACTGAAGACGACAATGTCACCTGGAAATCTTAGGTTGCTACTTTAATTTCGACTCCTTCTTTTTCCCAGTCTATCTGTTTAAATACTTCCACTTAACACTCAGTGATCAACAGCGGGAATACAGTATCTCTATGCCTAACTCATTTTTATCGTAGTGCTATCGCTCTTTTGGAGCAGTAATACAGTTGCGGATTCTTTGGAGATGTCGGCTAAGGTATTGACATAGCTTTTAGGTATCCGCTGTCGAGTTGGTACTTGTGAGATTGCTGGTATTTCTATTCAGTCGAATGCATTTTCGTTGTTTGTGAAAGCTAAATTCAGGAGTTTGTTGTATTTAGCAGCTTTCACCATTGTCTTATTGACCACACAAACGTGATACAACGCGTGGAGCGCTTCCTAGGAGTGGCCTGTATCTAGTTTGCTTAAAGTCAACGGTTTCTCTTATCCTGATTTAAATTACATTTATAAACAGTTTGTGTTCTTCATGCATTGGTTAAATCAGGGCGCACGTGGCACCCTGCCACTGCTGCTCCAATGAAGAGAGAGAGAAAGACTCTTCATTAGAAAAACAGAGATTTTTGCCGGCTCCTATATAACGCCGACATGCTACTCTGTATAGGAATGGGGAAGGGAACTAAAAGATTTCAGAAGAGAGGGAAGAAAAGAATGAGAAAAAAAGAATCCACGCCACTTCCACGACGTGAATGCTGATGAGTGGGGCGAAGCTCCAAGGCTTATCGGTAAAACCGTGAAACGTTCACCCCACACATCATATAAATACGTGAGACGTTCTTATAGGGTGATTGTATATACACTTATATAGACAATGTTTATTAATTTACACATCGATGCAATTATATACATAAGATGTACTCATTTACATATCGATGCAATTATATACACATGATCATATAGATGCGCTTGTAATGTACAATTGTTTTACGTTACTGATTACCATAGGCGTGCGCACGAGGGGGGGGCAGAGGGGGCGGCCGCCCCCCCCCCCTAGATACTTAAGAGAGGGGGGCGCAAAGTCTGCCCCATACATTGACTTAATAGGGAGGGCGGGCGCTGCGATGAACCTTCGCCCTCTCCTGCCCCCCCTGAAGGGGAACCCTGCGCACGCCTATGCTGATTACAAAAAAGGGTTGTTCTCAATGAGCACTGCGACCCGTTTCGCTTTTAAAATTACAGCTTTGTGGTCAGTGAAGTACGTGGCGAGGGGATGTTGAATTATGAGATGTAGTGCAACGTTGGCGAAGGCAATGTCGATGCAGGTCCCTCTGATAGTGGTGGGACGCTTGTGGTCGTACGAGCTACACGAGAGATCGTAGCGGGACATCATTTGTGGGACTAGTCAGTCGCCAGCAATGAAGTTCACGTTGAAGTCTCCGACAAGCACGAAGGCGCCGTGTTTGAATTCGGTTGTGTACCGATGCATTGCATTGTCGATGTACGTGATTACGTCTTTCTTGGCCAGGTTCGGCGCCAGATAAACGGCCATCATGACGATTCCGTTGGAGAGCTTCACGGCAGCGTGTTTCCCGTTGTGGCTCTGGTTGGTGAGGGGTAGTTGGAGGTCCTCGGCCGTTTCAGGTAGCTTGACGTAGATGCCGACACCTCCCGCCGGACGCTCCGCTTCATCGGTGCAGACGACCGCGTTGTAGCCTTTGATTTTAGCACTTGGGGTATTCCAAGTTTCCGTGAAGGAGAGGATGTCCGCTTCGGTCAGTACGGGATCTTGTTCGACGTTTTTGACGTGCGCGTTGAGGGAGCGAGCGTTGAGCAGGGCCAGCGTGAACTCTGTCGAGTGGTCAACATCGTCTCGCAGGATAGTGACGTAGCGTCGCGTCCGCGTGGGTAGCCTGTGCTGGTCGAGACGTTGAAACTCGTTCAGCATGGCCCTGTCCTCGTTACTTGTCTTGTGATAAAAGTGATGATCCCCCCTTCACATTGGTCAGATATAGGTTGTGTACGATGGTGCGTCGGCTGAGTGCCACGTACACTAATTTCTGCGGGTGCGTCTTACTGTATTCGTAGACAACCGATGAGTAAGTGCCCCCCTTGAGATTTGGGTACCGTTATTGCACTGGCTTGGACGAGGGCCAACTGTTGTCGTCTACAAGCAGCGCCCGTCTTGCGGTTGATGGTGAGGGTGACCGCGCCAGGCTCGATGGATCGACGTCGTAGCTGTTTCGCACGGCCTCGGCTACCGCTTGACGAGAGCGGAGAAGAGCGAACTTTCGTGTAGTGGGGACGTCGAACTGGAGCCGCAGCCGCTTCGGGAAAATGACATCCTCTTCGCGCACCACCAGTCCTCGCTCGCAAAGTTTGATAGCTTCCACCGCCCCGTTGACTAGCCCGTCGACGACGTCAGTGTTGGTAGTGATCATGTAGGGCTTGTCATGGACGATGGTAATCTCCATTGGTAAGTTGGCAAATTCTGTGTGGGACATTGTAGCCACCTTGGCCTTTGCCTTTTGCATGGCTTCTTGGGTCGCGCACCCCCTGTACGTGTTTTGAGCTCCAACGACTTCTTCGTCTCCTCCTTGCCCAGAGGCAACGAACGCGTTGAACTTGTTCACCTCGTCGTTCGAGTAGAAGACGCGAATGGCCGAAGGTGCGCGACACAAGGCTTCTTCCGCGGTTAAGAATCGGCTCTCCAGCAGCTGGACGTCTTCCTCGTCCGGCGGTCTGCCGTCTCCGATCTTTGCAAGCAGGGCAGAGAAGGAAGCGTCGGCTTGGCGCACGACCCGGACTCGCGCGAAGTAATCCACGTACTGCAACTTGATGGTGAGGCTGAAGAATCCACTGCCTCCGTCCCTGCACCTCTTGTACGCCTCGTTCGCCCTGACGGGCGGCAACTGCCGCAAGTCACCGCACATGATCACGTCTAGGGCGCCGAAGGGATCGTTGATCTGTTGAGTAATCTTGCGGAGACGCCAGTCGATGGCGTCGAGTTTGTCGGCGGACAGCATGTTGACTTCGTCCACGATGACACACTTGGCGTGACGAAAGGCCACGCGGAAGGTGTTCAACTCGCTGTCGCTTAAGCCGGCGTCCCTGGTCTTGCTTTGGGAGGGCTTGAAAGCCGAATGCACGGTGGTTCCTCCTAATGCCACCGACGCCATTCCCTTGCTCGCGCAGATGACGAACGGTTTGTGGGGACCTGCGTTGTTGTATCGGTTGTAAACTTCCATCACCAGGCGCAGAACGAACGTCTTGCCACACCCGGCTGGTCCCATTAGGAAAACGCGCAGCGGAGGTGCGCGAGAGTGGTGTGCCTGTGGATGACCTCCCGGAGCAACTCGTACTGCTCGACGCATGCGCATGGAAGAAAGCACGCCAAAGCGCGTGCAGGTGTGTGCCGCGCCGCCTGAGAGGCGGCGCGCCATCTATTGGGGGGCCCTTTAAATTATAGCACAGCTGCCCCTCTAGCGGAACCAATAAGAAAGGCCTCGCGGACAGAAAGAGAATGTGTGGTATGATTGTTATGACGTATACTAGGTATATCCCATGTGCTGTGCCATGATGGCAGAAAGAGAATGTGTAGATCCCTACTTCGTGAAAGTTACGGTGGGCGTATAGTGGGTACCTTACATACCTTGCATGTGCTGTGGACGGACGGTAGTCCACAGCACATGCAAACAAGATCAAGCAATGCAGTCAACCTGAGCGACACATACCACCGGTAGTGCATGTTATTCTTTGCTTGCACCCACCGCCTGCCTAGTCATTGCTAAGCAGCCACTCTGTGCTCTCGGCCACGACTCTTGTGACTGTGGTGGTGGTTGACGGCCTTATTATACTACAGCGTTCTGGTTCGCATAGTGGGTGCTTCCCTACTTCATGAAAGTTACGGTGGGCGTATAGTGGGTACCTTGCATACCTTGCATGTGCTGTGGACGGACGGGCGTAAAATGGTTACCTTGCATGTGGTGTGCCGTGATGGCAGCGTCATCGTCATATGGCTACGGCGGACAATGGTGCGATGGGGGGGGACGGGCCTCGTTCATAAAATGTTTCGCATCTTCTTCATCGTCATCACCGTCGTCGTCATGGCGTATAATCGTTAGCTTGACTGTGCTGTGCCGTGATGGCAGCGTCATTGTCATCGTCATCTGGCTACGCCAACGGCAGACAGAGCCCCGGCTAGAGGAGCTTCGCCCCTAAAAAGAATATAAACAAGATAAGTGTATATCGCCCTACTGACTCTACATATGCAGCGATGACTGTGGTGTCGAACGAGGCTTCCAGTATTGTGGAGAGAGATATATAAATTTAATTAAACAACTCACAGAGTCCCTTGTGCATTCACGTACGCCGACTCGAAGGCGACAATCATCTTCTTTTTCCACTCAGTCGATGTATAAAGGAACAGAGAGTGGGAGCCGTGGCTGCACGTGCCACTGCCCAGCGCCGTCTTCATTTTCTTCTCAAATGGTAGAGACCCGTGTGCTGTGTGCTGTGAGCGCACGTTAAAGAACACCAGATGGTCGAAATTCCCGGAGCCCTCCGCTACGGCGTCTCTCATAATCATATCGTGGATTTGGGACGTAAAACCCCACATATTATTCAATCATTTTCTTCTCTTGAGGGCGCGCACTCACCAGTTTTCTTCGCCGCTCAAAGGAGGGTGCCACAACGGCATCATGTGGCGTTATATCACATGGCGCGACACCAGAATTCTGACGTCATAATGACGTCACACATTTTTGCGATCTGTGACGTCATGAGGCCGCCATACGGTAACGTCATCACGTGATGATGATTTCTTGCATCACTCGTCTCCGACGCCGCGGGACGGTTGCCGCCGGTGGTCAAATTTCCCGTTTGATGAGGCATCTAAGGCTTTCGCCTGAAAAGGCTTCTGGCTACTCTGAGTGGAGCCCCTCGTCCAGGGCCGCTCTGGCTGTTGTGGCCTGCCGAGCCTCATCAAGGGTCGCCAATTGACTTCCAAAGACCGCATGACCACTGGGCAAGTCTGTCCTAAATGAGCGGTGAGACGGCGTCTGCCTTAGGCTTTGTTACTGCTTGGCTTGTGTTCGAGTGTCGGGCTCGAGTCTAACCCCGCATATATCATCCTGTGTTTTAGATGTGAAGCATCTTATGGCGAAGCTTAATCCGGTGGTGGTGGTGGTGGTGGTGGTGGTGGTGGTGTGCCGCGTGCCCACCCTTACTGCGCATGCGCAAACAGTTAAAGAAAAAATAAAAATAAAAAACCTCCTCTCCCCCCTCCCTCTCCTCTAGGCATCCCTCCCCACGGCAACCACACCCTCACTGCGCATGCGCCTCCCTTCCTCTCTTCCCTCTTACACTCCCCCCCTCTCTCCATCCCTGCCCGCGGCGTCTAACTCCCCCCTGCGCATGCGCGTCCCCCCCTCTCTCTCCTCTCCTACGCTCCCCCCCCTCTCTCCTCTAAGCATCCCTGCCCACGGCGTTCACACTCCCACTGTGCATGCGTGTCACCCCCTTTCTCTCCTCTCCTCCGCTTCCCCCCTCTCTCGCCTCGCGACGCCGACGCAGGCAGCGTCTGCTAGCGAGTTTCTTGGTTGAAAAAACCGACTGCTCGCGCTGCACAACCGTTCCCTGGCCATCCCGTATATATGGCAATGGATCTTGACCTCCAAGGTGGTGCCGGTGGAAGATTTCGCCTGTGCGTTGTTGAACAATAAAAATTCGCAGCGTGCGCGTTAACTAAAAGCGGAGTGCGGGTCTCTGTGTCCAGTCGGAGTCTTCTGTCTCTCATTGCCCATTAGCAGCGATTGGCATGTTCCAGTAGGAAACACTGTTCCATCACTGCCTGCTTTGCGCCTCCCCAGTTTTCTCTCCTGCGCAACGCTGCGATGAGCGCCAGCGTCAACGCCGCCGCCAGTGTAAGCGTTAGCGCCCGCTGCTTCACATCTACACATGGTTCCCTTTAGCGGGATATGGTGTAATTTTTTTGGGGAAACATCTTGTGAAGTCTATGCAAGTGTGCGTAGGTGTCTGTATTCGGCGCCAGTCCCTCGCTTGTCACCTGTTTACTTTGCGGTGGGTGGCTAAAACTATTTCAATAAATAAGTGAAATTGTAAACGTGGAACACTATATAAAAAGAGCGAACGCTATATGTTACTGTTCCTGGTGAATGTTTCTCAAGAGCCTGTTTCAAGCAGTAAGAACTTATTTTAAAAGCACCAACACAGATTTCAGTGCATTTTAGGAATGTGTATGTGACATTTATTGCTCTAGGATTTGCAGAAATGCAAGCCACTTTTTATGGTAGGTATTCCGCATAGAATGAGTAGAGTTTCTAGACAAGCATACTCGCGAAGGGAAATTGAAGCGTCGTTTGTGTTCTTTCTTTCCTTTCTATCGTGTGCGTCCACACAAGAGGATCGCAATTGTTATAGTGAAGAACGTGTTCCTTTGGGAGATTTATGGCTATTCCCCTATGCACGAACAGCTTCTTCCGGCTTTATTTCGTTCTCTAGAAAATACAGGCGTCCCAGTTAATGTTGCCCAAGTATAAATACAGAAAAAAACATTAAACTAACTGCTTCAGTATGTGGTTATGAATTGCACAGCGTTCCGTAATATGTCCGTTGACGCCATCAACGCATTTCTTCTTACCAGATCATTTCGCTTTAGAGCACAGCTGTCAGTCCCGCGCTCCTGATTTGAGCAGCGTCACCGTCGCCGTCGGTGCCGTAACCGATTGATATGAAGAAGTACCCGATAGACATGAAAAATTAAAATGAGAAAGGAATATCCAGGATCGAATTGGATTTGAACCCGGGTCCATTTGCTTTGCAGTCGCGTTTTCTACGACAGAGCCACGCTGGTGCTTGAATTTAATTTACAAAAAGACCGTATACAGGCATTATGTCGGGCAAGGAATCGCGTTATCCTGCGTTACATAGCGTGGCAGAAGATTAAAGTAACAACTAGTCATTACACAATGCTAATTACGCAATGAGTGTGTGGTGTAATGCTTCCTACCCACTGCAAAGTGCTCAGCCTTAATTTCTCAGCTTCATCACCCACACGCACCATTAACAGAGCGCACATAATACTTAACAGAAACAGATGTGTAGCGGGTACCGCGCTTATCCATAGAAAGACAGATAATGGCGTAGTGAATGCTGTCCAACTGCAGAAAAAAATAAAGAATTATGGCGTAGTGGCTACTTTGCGGAAAGCCAAAACTTCAAACACAGTTGTCCCTGCCCCAACACGAAGCTGCGCTTTGCATTCACATTAGCTGCAGTATCGTGAAATCGGTGGTTTTTCTTTGTAAAGCCAATAATAAACAAGGTAGAAATTCAGTGGAAGATGGAAGCCTGAAGCGATGAAGAATGCTTAGAACACGGGGTATCGCTGCAGCCGAAGGACACGCCGTGTTCTAAGCATTTTCATCCCTAAAAGCAAGCAGCTTGATTAAGTTTGGCTTGAATGCTGCAGTGTAAATGCAGGCCGTAATTAATTTCAGTAACAGATAGCTTAGCTAGTTGGTAAGTATTCACTCTAAAAGACAAGGCGTGCAAACACGGATACCAGAAAGAAGTCGAGAAACCACAAACGCCTAATTCCTTACGATCAGCTTCGTTCTGTACATGTGCTAATTGTTGTGTTGTTATCTGTATTGCGGCGCGTGAAAGGCATCACCGAAGAACGAAGCGTTAGTGACGTCATCATGTTATTACGCGTGCGCGAGTGGCCTGTGGGCGTATGTATATTCTGGCCCTTGCTCTGTTCTGTATCAATCGTTGCTTTGTGCTGCCAGCATGCAGTGCCGTTAATAAAGCTGTTCCGAGAAGCCTTGGCCTCCCTCTCTGCGATACAACAAAGTGGCGACGAGGATGGGATGAGACAAGAACTGGAGATGGCAATGGCTTTCAGCAAGCTACCAGAATTCGCTCCCGGCAGCGGCAGCTTCGACGTATTCGTCGAAAGATTCGAGCTCTACACTACAGTTAATGAGATTGCCGAGGCAAAGAAACTACATCTGTTCCTGGGCGCCATCGGAGAAGAAGCGTACGTGACGCTCCGAAGTCTGCTGCTACCCAAGACGCCGAGCACGTCGTCGTACGAAGAAGTCGTGTCGGCGCTGAAGAAGCACTATTCGCCGAGGCGGTCAGTGGTGAGTGAAAGATACCATTTCAACCAAAGGAAGCAAGCCCCTCAAGAAACTGTCGCAGAATTTGTGGTACAGCTGAAGAAACTGGCATCATTATGCGACTTCGGCACCTTTCTGGAACAAGCGCTGCGGGACCGCCTGATAGCAGGCCTGCATTCCGAAGCCATACGTTGCCGGTTGCTGGCCATGAGCGACAGCGAGCTCACCTGGGACCGCGTCTGCAACACCGCTACGGCCATGGAGATGGCCGCGAAAGACGCCGTGGAAATGGTAGCGGGAAAACACCACCGAACAGTCACCCAGCAGCACTGACCTACATTGGCAGAGCCACTCAGCAGCATCGCGCCGGAGTTCGCAAAGTGTGGCATGCACTGGCCACAGCTCCGGCAACACGACAAAGACTTCGGCGAAACGGACTAAGACTATCTGTCATCGATGTGGTGGGCAACACGCACCTGTAAGTTGTCCTTTTCTGAACAGCACGTATTATAAATGTCAAAAGAAGGGCCATGTTGCGAAAATGTGTAAAAGCAGAGTTGTACATCAGCTAGAAGAGCAGGACTCGTCGGATACTGAATTGCTAACGCTTTGTCACACCGATAACCGTCCGGGCACTCGTGCCATTGTAATAAATGTAAGACTAAACGGGAAAGAGGTACCCATGGAACTAGACACGGGAGCGGCAGTTTCTGTGATGTCCGAAGCAGAGTGCACAAAGTATTTTCCTGGGGCAAATTTCAGGCAAGCAGATGTCAAACTTGTTACATATAATGGCACACCAGTTGATACCAAAGGCGTCATTGACGTTGAAGTGCAATACTACGAGCAGTGCTTTCATTTGCCGCTAGTAATTGCTAAAGAGACGAAAGGTGCAAGAATGCCTACGTTGTTTGGCCGTAACTGGATGAGTAAAATCAAAATCCGATGGCATGAAGTAATGCAAGTGAAGGCACTGACAAAAGAAATTCCCTTGACTGACAAATACCGCGAAGTGTTCGAGCCGGGTTACGGAGCGATAAGAGGTTTCAAGGCGAGCATTGTTGTTAAAGAAAATGCTTCACCGGTATTCTGTAAGGCGCGATCAGTGCCGTATGCGCTGCGCGAACAAGTCGAGCAGGAATTGGCAAACTTGGAAAAAGCTGGAGTCATTTACCGGGTGCGGCACAGTGCGTGGGCGACACCTCTGGTGATCGTGCCAAAGAAAAATGGCAAGGAGCTGCGGCTATGTGGTGACTACCGTGTCACGGTAAATCCTGCCATTGAGGTGGACCAGTACCCGCTCCCTCTGCCAGAGGATATTTTTGCCACTTTACACGGTGGAGCCGTCTTTTCGGTTCTGGACTTGTCCAAGGCGTACTTACAGCTCGAATTGGACGAGCGAGCACAAGAACTGCTCACTGTCAATACCCACCTGGGCCTGTTCAGGTTCCGGCGCTTGCCATACGGCGTAGCCTGTGCACCGGCGGTGTTCCAGGCCGTGATGGATCAAATCCTACACGGCCTCTCGGGAACGGCCTGTTACTTAGATGACGTTGTCATCGCAGGCGAAGATAGAAAGCAGTGTTATGACAGGTTGGAGCAGGTGCTCATACGCCTAAGAGAACATGGCATACGGGTCAACCCTGATAAGTGTAAGTTGTTCCAAAAACGAATCAGATATCTGGGTCATGAAGTTGACCAGAATGGCTTGCATCCTACGGCGGATAAAGTAGCTGCCATCAAGCAGGCGCCAAAACCAGGCAACGTGACTCAGCTCAAAGCCTTTTTGGGCTTGATTAATTTCTACTCTAAATTTTTGCCGAATCTGGCTACTGTTTTAGAGCCCCTGCATAACTTGTTGCGCAGAGAAGCAGCATGGAATTGGTTCACGTCAATGTGATGATGCATTTAGAATCTGTAAGGAAATGCTTACTAATGAGAATGTGCTTGAGTTCTATGATGTAAAAAAAGAAATACAGCTAACGTGTGACGCGTCCGAGTATGGTCTGGGGGGCTGTTTTGTCGCATGTTGTGGGCGGCACAGATAAGCCAATAGCATTTGCGTCGCGATCGCTATCCCATGCGGAGCGTAATTACAGCCAAATAGAAAAAGAAGCTTTGAGCATAGTGTTTGGTGTGAAGCGATTTCACAACTACTTGTATGGTCGAACGTTCAAGGTTCTTACCAACCATCAACCACTGACCGTGCTCTTCGACCCGAAAAGGAAAGCTAGTGCTGTAGCCACAGGCTAGAGTACACCGATGGTTTGCTTTCCTAGCTAACTACAGCTATAAGATTGCGCATAAGCCGAGCACGGCCATCGGTAACGCAGATGCCTTATCTAGACTGCCCTTGCCCGAGATCTCTGAGCAAAATGAAGAAATTTTTTATTTCGCCACTCTTGAAGAATTGCCTCTGACAGCAAAAGATGTAGAGCGTGAAACAACGCGCGACAAGCTACTATCAGTAGTGCGCGACATGATTTGGCACGGCTGGCCGAAAGCTGTCGCTCAAGAACTGCAACCATTCTGGGTGCGACGTTTTGAACTCTCTGTTGATGCTGGTTGCGTTGTTTGGACGAATAGGGTAGTTATTCCAAACTGCTTGCAGAAAGTTGTCATGAATCTGCTGCATGAACAACACATCGGAATCACAAAGATGAAAATGGTTGCAAGGTCAATGGTTTGGTGGCCAGGAATTGATGATGCACTGGAGGAAACCGTGCGAAAATGCAGCGTTTGTCAAAGCGTACAAACCGCAGCACAGTTAGCGCCTTTGAGCCCGTGGAAATTGTGCGAACACCCATGGGAAAGGGTGCATCTTGATTTTGCCGAGAAGGAAGGTAAAATGTTCCTGTTAGCAGTCGATGCATACAGCAAGTGGCTAGAAGTTAAAGTATGTAGCACGACGACTGCTACTATGACAGTTGCAGTGGTTCGGTCTTTGTTCGCGGCACACGGACTTCCTTTAGAAGTAGTAACAGATAACGGGCCGCAATTTCGGGCTGATGAATTCCAAAGCTTTCTAAAAGCGCAAGGTGTAAAACACATATTCACACCCCCCGTACCATCCCGCAGTCCAACGGGGCGGTGGAGCGGGCGGTACAAACTACAAAGACAGCCCTGTTTAAACAGTTGTTGGAGGACAAAGAAAAAGGCAGTGCAAGAACACTTCAGCACAGAATAGATAACTTTCTATTGTGCTATCGCACAACGCCGCATACATTCACTGGAAAGACACCGGCTGAACTTTTTTTGAGAAGGCAGCTGCGGACCAGGTTGTCTTTGGTGCGGCCGCATCTGACAAGGGCCATGACCGAGAAAGTAGAAAAGGTAAAACAGTCAGCCGATAAGCGCAGAGCGAAGCCACGTTATTTTGGAGTTGGTGACCGTGTGTTGGTTCGTTCCGTGCGAGGAGAATCGGTGAAATGGCTGCCGGGAAAAGTTACACGAGTGAAGTCCCCAACTACGTATTTAGTTGTCATTGGAAACCAAGTGCGTTTTGTACATGCTGATCACTTACGACATTCTGTGCTCGACGACCGAATCGTACGTCGTGAAATCTGCCTGCCACACGCCTCCGAGGTCGCCTCTCCTCCGCTACCTGTTGTGCAACCGGACCCCCAGATTGAACCAAGTCCCTCAGTCCCGGGGTCAAACGATAATAATGCAATTCCACTGAGACGAAGCAACCGGGAAAGGCGGCCTCCTGAGCGTTGGGGTTACGATCGTTTTTGATCTAGTGGTGAAGGAAGTGTTGTGTTGTTATCTGTATTGCGGCGCGTGAAAGGCATCGCCAGAAGAACGAAGCGTTAGTGACGTCATCATGTTATTACGCGTGCGCGAGTGGCCTGTGGGCGTATGTATATTCTGGCCCTTGCTCTGTTCTGTATCAATCGTTGCTTTGTGCTGCCAGCATGCAGTGCCGTTAATAAAGCTGTTCCGAGAAGCCTTGGCCTCCCTCTCTGCGATACAACACTAATATTTTAGGTTAAAATTTTTTTTCTACGCACATTTAAAGCTGTTTCCCACTCGGACTAATGTTAATAACATAAAAATGATACTCGCATAAATTACTATATTTTGAAGGGAGGTGCGGCACGTAATTATTTTCCGCGCGGCAGCGTGTTTTCGGAGCATGTCGGGTGTTACGCGTATTTTCCCCTTATTTTCGTCTCCACTTTAACCACGCGAGGATCTGCAAAACGTCGCCGTTCAAACTTTTTATCGAAGAGCGGCCTCGTGCAAGACACCCATATACTTTGGGAGCATTGTCCAATGTCAATGCGGAAAACTATTTCTTCCCAAACGCAAAATGTATGCCCTATCTCTGAATATTTAAATAAAAGGACAAATGATGCTATGGCGATAGCAGGGCGTGTGGGCACAATTCCGGCAATTTTTTTCTCATGGAGTTAGGATTGTTCTCTTGACTTCATTTATGTTTCCTGATGTCCTCCCAAATTGCTCGTTCGAGATATGGGTGCTGTACCACCTCCATCCTCGCGGCTGCGTCCGAAAGCTCTCATCGATTTTATCAAGCGCCTTCTCTTCGCACCGGATCCAGCGGCAAGAAGCGCGCCGCGCCCCCCTCGGCCAACCTCTACGGCTATCACGCTCAATGATTTCCCTCTATTCTTTCTTTTGTTGGACAGCACTCCCACTCCTGGCGCCTGGCTGCATTGCGGTCTTATGGGAGCGAATAAATCGCCCACTGACAGGCTGGAACAGCTTTCCAAGCATGACCGTTATTATCGTTAAGGCGCCGGCGAAGGTTCTGTCTTATGTGTGCCGCTGCAGAACTTTTCTCCGGTGTTTGCTGCGAAGGCAAGACCAGTATGTGGAAAAATAATAGTGCTAATTGGTGTATGTGATGACGAAATGAGTGGCCTACTGCGAGATGTTGCTGCTGTACGTTTTTTGGTACGTTTGTATTTCTTTTTGTACAGAAAAGTTCATCGCCTTCTTGCGTAGTGTAACTCAGAGTTTGCACCGAAATCACGGCACGACACGTTAGCTGTCCAGAAAATGTACAGTTGTGCTCGGGTATACCGCGCAAAAAAGTTCTTGAGTCAGTGCACTCTGTGAAGGTGAATGACTAGCCAAGCTTAGTGGCCCACGTTTTCATTTCATGGACGGATGGTGGAACTTTATTATAGTCCTGAGATTAATACATTCTTTTACTCATTTGTAAACATTTAGAATTTGTGAAAAATTGCACGTGTTCCTTTAAATAGTTCCCACCTCAGTTTATGTGGGTCAGAATTTCAACGCCCACGTTATTTAAGCATGTGCTTATTTACTTATCTGTTAAGTTAATTATTATATTACTGATTTCTAAATCTATATGTGAAGATTTTTTTATAAAAGAGCCGGATCCAGAAAACAATACTTGGCAGGTTTTCGCTGGAGCATAAAGCGCGGCTAAGTATCTTTCACTTTTAATGCCACTTTAATGAAAATGGGAAAATTATCCATTGTAACGTGAACTCAAAATAGTATTTTCGTATAAAGATGAGTCATATCCTGGACTTGTTTGAATCAAACTGAGCCAGATCGATTAAACCAGCGCTGCGTCCACAATTATGACCAAAACAACCAACCTGGCTGCATCCAATCTCTTTCATAAATGTCCCTGTTGCTTTCCCATCGTTCTTAAGTTCCACAATTAGCTTTTCTTGGGCGAGTTGGTACTGACTGAAAGACATGAAATTGTAGGAATATAAAGAGCAAGAGGTAAACTTTCCAACTTCTTTCTGCCTTTCAGTGTTTCTTTTCGAGTTTTGCGCTACTGTTTCATGTCCCTTCTTCGCTCCAAGACGGTCAAAATGGTTGGTTGGGAGAGTTGGTGTTCCATGATTGTTTTTCAAGTACGAGCGTGATACGTAGACAGGGACAGAAAAGACTACGGCGAAGCGCCTAGGCGCTTGTCCGTGTCTTTTCCTGTCCCTGTCTACGTATCGCGCTCGTACTTGAAAAACAATCCAAGACGGTATACTTGAAATAGAAGACAACAGAAATCAAGATATTGGGCACCGATGTATTTATTGAAGAAGAAGGGATCCAAAACGTTGCTACGTAAACTCACCTAAGAAGAAGAGGAAAAAATCATGCATTTTTTGAAAGCCTGAAATAGATCATAAAAATAACAGCGCAAAAAAACGACGGAATAAGACACAGAGACAAACGAGCGCTGACTTCCAGCTGGTTTATTTCTGAAGAGACAAAGAATTTATAGCGCTGACACATCACAAGAAACATGATCACTACATACGCAGAAACTCCTTTTTTTATCAAGGAGAGCTATCGATGGAGTGCTAACGCACTGATCACCCAACTTATCTATCAAGTCCGCTTCTATAATCTCGCGCGTGATCTGTTCCCGGTTTTTAGACACGACACTCGACTTGGCATACAGCGGAACACACCCGCAGCGAGAACAATGATGAGCTAGGTTGCCTTGCTTATATTTTTCTACATTGTACTTGTGCTCAGCTAATCTTGAATTAGGCACCTGCCCGTCTGGTCTATGTACAATTTTCCGCACGACAATCGTACACGATACACAGCGTTCACTGTACACTGGACAAACTTAATATTGTGCTCGATAGTACATTCTGCAACTTTTTTTCAGTTCAGATCAGTGATCCTGCGAATCTTAGACGACTTGTGAGGTGCTGAAATGCAACACGAACATTAGCTCGCTCAGTCACTTTTTTTTTCAGATTATGGGAAAAGAGTATGCAAATACGGAACAACTGCAGTTTTTTCGCTTTTCTGCAGACGCCCTTCAAGTCGATTGCTGGGAACTGTGCTCCTTTCTGAGTAACCCCTCAACTACTGAGGTTAACAAAAACTTGGGGAACCCCGCGTCTGTTAAACGAAGAGCTTGCCTGTTAAGGCTCTCTGTCATTGCATGAGAACATGATTTTTTGAGCGCATGAGTAAAACATAGCGTAGCTATGCTTCGCTTGACGAGTTTCGAATGCGTGCAGTCATACTGAAGCAGTGGTTTGTTTGCGCGTGGTTCATGTGTCCAACACGTGTGTTCGGCAGTAAATGTTAGTTTCAGGTCTAGAAATCTGATAGTGAAATAAAAATCTGATTCTGAAATAGATGCCAGGAAATGCAAACGTTGCGGACAGTCCAGAATGGTGCGCGTTTTGCCTGAATGGACCACTCCTTTCAGAAGTCTAGTCATCGTTATTACGCCCATGCAACAAAGAACTGCGCGACGAAGCGCGAGGACGGTGCTAATTTTTTTTTTCGCGAAATATTGCAATATTGTTCATTCGCTGCGGTTTAGACTTATTTTACGACCTAATTGAAGCCGATATGAAATATTCCAACCTCAAAGAACGAAATCCAAATGTCACTGCTAAATACCGACTATAGTGGGCTATTATGTATTTTAGCCGAAATATAGATATGAGGTAATTTGGTTACATGATCACGCTGGCCAAGAATTGTTTGAGCAGACCCGACCATATTGTCAGCAGCCAATATGTGCCTGTTCAGTTGCAATTAAAGTGGATTTCGTTCTATCAAAAAAAAAAGAAAGAAAAAGACGCCACATTTATTAATACATTTATTAGTTTTATTTATTTAATTTGCTTTGTCTGCTAATTTTTATGGACCGGTGGTGAACAGTGGGGTTTGCCCAGTTTCTGTGGGCCATACCTGCTTGGGTTTCTCTGCTGGGTATGCAATTGTTGACTAGGAAACTACTCATGGAGTTACGGCATGTTCATATTGCTTGTGGCTCTCAGAGTTGCAGTCACGTCAACCCATTCGTCCAGTTCGCCAGAGGTCGTCTCTGTTTAGTCTGGGTGTCCATGGTCGCTTTTTCTTTTAATTTTGAATGTTATTGCTGCTCATGGTAATAATAGTTTGCTGTTGAGCGGGTAACTCTTGGTGGAGCTATGAATGGCCAAGTTTTCTATAACTTGGCTGTAAGAGCTAATACACGCCCACATGCAAACACACTACAAAAGGACGTCATTAAATGTAGTGCCAAAAACACGGACACAGAAAAGGAGCACACATACTCGCCCAGAAAGACGCCCTTCTGAAGTTCTATGAATGGCCAAGTTATATTTAATCGACTACAAGTTCAACACAGGGACGCCAGCTGTTTTAATACGAATGAAATTGAGTTGAGATAGACTAGTTTCACGAACCACTGTTGGCTGAAACTGACGCTGAATAAGCAGGCTTGAAGCACTAAATTTCTAAACAAATTCTCCCAATTGATCAAAGGTACGCCACTTCAGCTCTCATACTTTGGACAGAGGGGGGGGGGGGGGGTGAGTGGCGGGAAGCACCCACCTTGCATCCCCCCCGCCACCTCTATTAAGAAGAACAACTTTATTTAAGCTCACAGATGGTAGGTCCATATGGGTGGAGCCCCTATTCCAGGGCCCCACTGGCTTCTGCGGCTCGCCGGGCCTGGTCGAGGGTTGCCAGCTGACTTCCCAAGTCCAGGTCGGAGAGTCGCGCCTCCCACAAAAAAAATCAGCCGCCCCTGGGAGGGCTCGAACCTCCAACCTTTCGGTTAACAGTCCTTACGCGCTAGCCGATTGCGCACCTCTATGAAGTACGCCTGCGCAAGCGGCGCCTACTGAAGCTTTGCTTGGCGAGTTTGGTGCAGAGAAAGCCTCCATTGCACCGTAGGACCTACAAAAGGCCATTTTATGTCGACTACATAGTTTTTTCTTCAAGAAAGAATTCATGTCTAAGTGCCAGCACAGTTACAAAAGGACAGGTCAACTTATAGTCTGCGCAACCGGTACAAAAAGAAATCATACTCAAAACCATGCAAGCAGTAAAGTGAACTCTTCGCATCCTCATCGATTGCAGCAAAGCATTCCACTCGCTCTGTCATGACACACTTTTAATAAAAGTAGAAGAAAATGGCATGCGTGGTGGAACTCACCCACTTTCGCAGTCGTCTCTCTCCCAATCGGCGGCAGTGCGTAGTGATTAACGGTTGTGCGTAATCGTTTCGCCCATTGCTAAGTTGCGTTCCCAGGAAAGCATTTTTTGAGTCCGTATTATTTAACGCATACGAGCATGTGTTACCTTATATTGACTGGTGTGCAGATTTTATTCTATACACAGATGACACTATAGCCTTTTTGTTTCTACTGACAACGAATCAGACTTATTTTTACTCAGCAATAGTGGGCCTGTCCAAAGAGTTTGAGTGGCCCTTGTGCAATAGCCTGCGAATAAATGTACAAAAAAAATTGAAGGGGTGTTGTTTTCGCTGGGAGATAAGAAATCTGTCTCTTGTGCCGATTTAAACATTGGTTCCCACTCGTTGGATGTGGTACAGGAATAAAAATTTTGGGTGTTGTATTTTCTAGGGACATAATGTGGAACCGATGCCACACTTTGGTGACACCGTTCAAGTAAAATGACAGGTAATTAAGCTTTCCTGCGTTGTCCCTGTGGTTGATCACGCTCACCTGTTTGTAGTCAGCGAGTCAGCCTTCGACATCTATCTATTATGTACCGCTGAAGACACGTGGCTCGCGTTGACGGAACAGGCCAGGGCAGACCACTGTAGTCACCGGGGCAGCGGGTTGTTGATGTTGCGTTGGTACCTATTCTAGCATTATGGAGGCGAGCTTGAGTTCCCGGTTGCGAATTCCCAGTTTCGTACCCAACACCTCCCCCACTTGTTAGGGGTGTTAATTGAGGTATTCACCGACAGCGACGATTGTAGCAGCAGCAAACAGGACGTAGCCATAGAGCGAACTGTCGGTGCGCGCCAGCCGATGGCGATGGGCTTCTGTACGTACCGACCTTCTTCCTCAAAGCTTCAAATGTCTCGGCTTCCGATGCTTCCGATAAGTGAATAGGAGTCAGTGAGAAATGGAGACCCATATCAGTTTTTTAAATGCAAAGCATTTCTTAGCGAACTTCGGCGACTTTGAGCGTATCTATCTATCTATCTATCTATCTATCTATCTATCTATCTATCTATCTATCTATCTATCTATCTATCTATCTATCTATCTATCTATCTATCTATCTATCTATCTATCTATCTATCTATCTATCTATCTATCTATCTATCTATCTATCTATCTATCTATCTATCTATCTATCTATCTATCTATCTATCTATCTATCTATCTATCTAGCCGCCTACGACTTTGCGCTCTTCTGGCCGTATCGTTAATGGGATTTATACCAAAATTGGTATGGCATAACATGACTGTATGACGAACATTAATGCCTGGTCATATCATGAAAATCATGACTAACTTGTCATGAAAAGTACGATTTACACACCATAGTCATAGTGCTCCTGAGGCCGTTTTCTTAACTTCATATATCCAAAAATTGGCACGATGAGACATTTCTGCATGACCAACATAAATTACAGGTGGTAATATGGAAATTATGACCTGCATGTCATGTACATCATTTACATGCCACGCTCATGGCGCGCTGACAGCCGTTACGCTAGGTTGATACACACCAAATTCGGTATTGCGTGACGTGACTGTATGACGAACATAAATGCCAAGTGGTCATATGGAAAATCATGACATGTCATGTGCAATATGACTTGCATGCTACGCTCATGCTACTCCCGTGTCCGTTTCGCCAGCTTTATAAACACCAAATTTGATTTGAGCGACGTGATTGTATGACGAGCACAAATGACAAGTGGTAATATGGAAATCATGACATGTCATGTGCAACATGACTTGCATGCCACGCTCATGACACGCTTGTGGCCGTTTCGCTAGCTTGATATAGACTAAATTTTTAAGGCGAAAGCCTTTAATGTCTCATGCTCACGTCCGTCCATCCGTCCGTCCGTCCGTCTCTACGGCCGTGCCCTGGTACGATGCCGGGTGGGTGCCGGGGCGCGCAAACTGACGCTGGTCGCGTTGGACCCTACAGCGCTCGCGCTTTGCTTGCATAGCGTCACGGTGCACAGCGTGTCTAATCATGCAAGGAGGGAGACGCGAGCATCGCGTTCCATTCTGACTGACCCCGTTTCAGTGGGCACAGGCGTTCGTGAACGCGCTTTGAAATTTACAAGTCAATATAAACGCTGGAACGCGGATGGCGTCTGCACGATGCGCAAAGCGCGAAAATACGAACGCATGCGAAACAGAAGCAGATTGGCCTCGTGTCTCGCTGCGATGCGAAATAAAAAAATTAAAAAAGAAAGCACGCACACATACCTTTTGTGTGCCATCCCACTAACAGCGTAAAAAAAAAAGACATGGCATAGTAAGTCGAATGGCCACAAGCTTTCGCCCAACACACTTTGGAGTGTACAAAGTGTCCTTTGGAGCGACGTTGTTGTATGACGAGCATAAATGACAAGTGGTAATAAGGAAATTATGACATGTAATGTGCAACATGCCTTTCATGCCACGCTCCACGCTCGCGGCCGTTTCGCTAGCTTGATATACACCAAATTTGGTATTGGTTGACGTGATTGTATGACGAGCATAACATGACAAGTGGTAATATGGAAATCATGATATGTCATGTGCAACATGACTTGCATACGACGCTCATGGCACTCTCGTAGCCGTTTCGTGAGCTTGATATACATCAAATTTGGTATTGCTTGACGTGACTGTATGACGAACATAAATGACAGGTCTTAACATGTAAATCATGATATGCATATTATATACAGCATGAGTTGCTCCTTGCTCGCTGCTTCGCATTACATCGATTCCCACAGTGCGTGGGATCCGCCGGTATTTTTTTAGGCATGATATTGATATAATATAACTAACCTTACGATGTGTTGCTTTATCAATACACTTGTGTCCCTGCAGTACTCAGCTACATTTAAAGCACAAGTTAGCGCACTGACTTCTAACATCACTCGCCATGGGATCCTAGCAGGTAGTGTGTCGTGTACCTATGCTCAAGGACGGGGTTTCAAATACCTGCCATGGCAGCCGCACGTCGATGGGCATGACACGCAAGAGCATCGTTTCGGTGTCCTTTATGGTCACATCGCAGTTTTTACACTGCGGGTACATGAAAAATTAGCATGGTGAGTCATATAGTACCTAGCACAGCAAATAAGACTGGCATGTGTAAGTTGCTGAGAAAGGAGAAATGCCAATGAGCATGCAATTGCATATAGACAAAGTAGCTCAATACTCAAATCAGCACATAATCTCCAATGCAGGAAAAAGAGCGTGCACGGCAGAGTAATGGCTGAGCAGAGTATCACGCGATGAAACAGTGGAGCCGCTGTTTAACATAATTTTAATGACTGATGCGCACTTACGTGTGGCAACTGCTATGACATCTTTATGCAATTATGACTCTCAGAGAAGTTCTTCATTGGTATTTCCTTTCAAGTACTGTTCACAGCTCAAACACAATGCAATGCAAGCACACGAAGTGCAGTGCGATCTTTATGCAATGATGGGTCTCACAGAAATTGCTGATAAGCATTTGATTTCGAGTACTGTTCACAGATGAAACGCATGAGCGCGAGCGAGGAAATATGTAAAGGAGCACTGCCAATTGAGCGAGTGGGTACGGATGCATGGATTTAGAACGGCGCGACAAAGCAGACGAAAAAACTATGAATCGCACGAAAACAAGCGCCGCAGCGTTGTGTTCGTGTGATACATAGAGCTGTGTTAGTGTGATTAATAGTATTTTCGTCTGCTTTGTCGCGCCGTTCTAAATCCATGCACGAAATATGTAGTTCAGCTTTAGATGATTGATTGAGATTTTGAGGTGTTAAAAGGGCCCTGCAACACTTTTTGAGCATGGTCAGAAAACGCTGCCGTTAGGTAGTCGAGGCTCCCGAAAACACGCGAGCCAAATATTATAGCGCAGCACGTGGCATGAAATTCACAATAAATTCTCAAAGTCAGCTAAAAATTGCTTCCTCTTCTCTCGACAAATGACCTTACAAGCTCAAAAAGCACTCGTCACAGCCATTGTATCAGCCATTGGCTGATTTGAGCATGGCGCGCTCGGTCGTTACAGGGGCCGCCGCGAGAGGCCGCGACTTGTCCAGCGTGTGCGCGATCACACAGAAAATCCGCGTATTCGAAAAAAAAATGAGAAAAAGTGCTCAAGGTCACGAGGCGTGCGTGACGTATATTCTCTCCCCGTGCCATCCCTCCCTGCGTAGCTTCCAGCGCTATCGTTGGGACGAAAGAAGAGAGATTGCAATTGCAGCGAGCGACAAATATTTGTAATTCCGCCCGTACTGGACGGATTCTAAAAATTTTTGCGGCGGTAAATTCGTGAGACAATAAGCTCCTTTAGTGAATCCATTCCATGGCTACTTTGAAAAGTGTTGCAGGGCCCCTTTAAACTCCGCAAATATACTATATTAAGCTAGAGATCGTTTGGTTAAGCATAACTCGGCATATTACTAAACCCCTCCATCTGCAGAGGTTTAGGGAACAGACTCAATACATCGTGTGAACACGTGATTCCCGTATCGGCAAACTTGAGTATATTATTAAGGAAATATCTGCTTGCGCTAGTACACTTTGTGCACGCGCGTACGGGTTCTTCGAAAGCTCGTATCCGGCTGCGTACGGGAACGCCAATCTTTAATATCATTCGTGTCTGGGCGCCAATATGACAAGTTCTTCAGTTTTGTGCAGAATAGAACACCAGAAATACTTCCATGCAGATGTTGTTCCTGTGCTGTCGAAAGATGTTCGTGAAGCTAGAAGTAATATTTGTTTTTGGAAAGACAGAAATGCTGGCTTAAGCTTGAGCACTGGGCAAAGTGAGGGATGCAGTGAAAATGCCGTGGTTAAAAGCGGCGATGACAATTCTATCGGGGCGGTGAAGCTAATCCTCGACACAGCAGCATACCTAACCTCCATATGGCGATAGTGCGCGATACTATATGCGACGAGCGTCAATGGTGATATTAAATTCGATCACTTTCCACCACCGATGATGACGACGGAAGTGTACTCGCTCATAGTAGCAGAATTATATTTCCGACAAAAAAAAATCAACGTAACATTTTACGATTTTCTTGTGGAAGAACAGACTTGTACGTCAGAATTCAGTTGTCTGCGTCGTTAAAATAACTATGAGAAAAAGAACGTAGAACACAAAATGGCGACGGAATAATAACGAATGACTCGGCCTAACTGCGCATGGCGACGGAAACACTGCTCAACGAATGTCTCAAGCAATATAAATTACATGAGAGAGACGTCATTTATCACACGACCATTTTTCGAAAGTCTTCATCCAACAGCCACATACGAGATTAGGATTTGGAATCGTTCGCTTATAGGCGGAGGGAGTACCACCAGTGGTCGCATGCAAGAGGGATGTCGTAGTCGCGCTAAATTAACCACTGACGATTTCTATCTCGAAATGTCGGGGAATGCCAGCGGCTGTCGCTGGCTTCAAGAACAAATTGCGGAAGTTCCGACATGAATAATGACGCAGAGAACGGAACTTCCATTAACGCGGACGAGACCCAGAAGCGAACTATTGCTTGTGGCCGTCCGAAACTTGCGGAGATAGCTTTTCGTTGGTTCTGTCTAATACGGTTTCAAGAAAAAAGTGTTTCTTGTCGACGTTTGATAAGTCAGCGCTCGACGCCGATAATTTTAATTGGAAGTCTTAGTTAAACTTTCGATCGTCTACTACATAGTTCGGGCCACCAATCTTTATCTACTTCTGTATGATTACAAAGATTTGATAGCGTTTTTTACGAGCAAGATACATATATTTGTAACTCTAAAAATTAACTTTAATACAGCAGCGTAGAGATTTGGGATAATTGGTATGATTGCGCATTGTGACGTATTGGCAGCGCAATATTATTCAATATTACTTGAATCACGTCGAAATTTCTTGTTTTCGTGGGGTTTGGCGACGATCCGTGTGGTAGTCAACAGCTCAAACAGGACGAATTTCGGTGCAGTCCGAGTACTTAGCTGGAACCATGCAGCTTCATGACCGCCAGAGTGTGAAGAACATCAATTTTCATAGGGATTACTGGAATTTCAGTGGTTGTCAGTTCGGCAATGAGCCTTAGGAGCCGGAAGCTGTGAGCACCGAGCTAACGCTCAGCAATACTTGAATAATGTTTGTTTATCTCTATGTTTAAAAATAAGTAATTATTGTCATTCTTAAACAATTAGGTGATCCCGTCACCAAACGTGACCTCTAGCAGCATATTAGTATTACTCGGTAGTATTACCAATTAGTATTGTAGCTGTTGGAGAGCCTAAAAGTTGTAATACAAAGAGCATTCCCTGGATTCATAACACAGCAAAGTTTTCCGGCAGCATCGTGTTTTTTCCCGCAACTGAAAATGAAATTAAAAATTTGTTCCACAGCCTAAAGAATTCCAAGTCACGTGATGCTAATGATGTGCAACTTAGGACCAATTAAATTTGTTATAGACATACTGGCGCCTATTTTAGCTGAAATTTATAACTTATGCTTAGAACAGAGCTGCTTTCCAAAGAAAAGGCAAATTGTAAATGTAGTCGCAATCCACAAAGGTGGAAACAAAAAGACCCAAACAATTTTAGGCCTATTTCCATTTCAGCTGTCTTTTCGAGGGGCTTGGAAAAAATGATGCAGAAGCAATTGTGTAGTTTCTTAGACGAACACTCGCTCATCTACACAGCACAATATGGTTTTCTGAAAGGCACATCGACGGAATTGGCTTTATTGACGCAAAAGGAGTTTATAAGTACTGCGCTTGATGCGAAGGAACAGGTATTAGGTATATTTTTAGATCTCACAAGAGCATTCGATACTGTTCATCATATCACACTTTTCACTAAGCTTGAACAACACGGAATATGCGGTGGCGAAAACGAGTTCTTGTCTTCGTATCTCTTGCATTCGTCTCAGTACGTTAGCCATAACCACCGAAACTCAAAATTAAAACCTATTCCACATTGTGTACCACTAGGGAGCATTCTAGGGCCACTCCTTTTCATTGTTTACATGAATGATCTTTTTTTTTTTGACCATCGAAAATATCAAATGGATTGCATATGCAATTACACTGCACTTTTTTTAGGGGGCACACATTCGGGCACACTGATAAATTGTGCGAACACTGTACTCCGGGACATCAAAACTTGCTGTGGCAGAAACCTATCTAAGAATTAATGCTAAAAAGACACATGCGAACATGCTTCGCCTAATGCATAAGACCCTAAATCTGACAAGCAAGGCTTATTAAAACAATGAAGAAGTTAAAATTTCAAGTGAGGTAAAAATACTGGCAGTTATGTTTTCCGAAAATTTGCTTTGGAACAAACATGTCGGCTGTCTTTGCGAAAAGCTAAAACAGAATAAGGGGACTATTAGATAGACACAGACATGTCTTGACCACCATTGTGAAACGCGCTGTGTATAACTCTCTGTTTCTTTCTACAATACATTACTGCCACCTAGTCTTATACCTAGTCTTACTGTCACCTAGTTCCAGCCCTGTTCCTTCATTCGAAATTATTATGTACCAACCAGCCCAATTCAAGACGCTAATTTCTCTTAGTCCTCTTCTGCTTAGCTCCCAAAGTAGGCGCACCGATTTCTCCAGCGTGGCCTGTAATAACCCTGATGGGTGAGAGGAAAGAATGAGAACAGAGAGAGAGAAAGAAATAGAAAGAAAAAGAGGGACAAAAAGAAATATATAAAGAGAAGAAAATCACGGCAAAAAAAATTCTCACGAGGCGGCGCGATTCAAACCCGCGGATCCAAGCTCCTGAAGGCGAGCATGTTAACCACTAACTATTCAGTTTTTTTTTGTTTTTCTTTATTGCCTGTTCTCATACATGTACATGAAACAACAAGTACATGAAAGTAAAAAAAACAACAAGCTCTGTCACTCCTACTAGACAGCCACAAGTTTAAAATTCCCTGAGTGCTGCAAAGAATTCTACCCTCGACAACCACGCAGGTACAAATTCCTTGAGCTTTCTGCAGTTCAACAAACTTGGCCATACATTCTCGAAAATACAATCGTTCGGGTGGTGCATGTGGATCGCCATAAAATCCCACCATACGAGCCCTCCATAAACAGTGAAGGCCTTTTAGCATGATCAAGTAAAAAGGCAATCTCTCTTCATCATCTGTTGGTAGACATTTTACACCTTGTGAATTTAGCGGTAAAACGTTCGTTTATCGACATTTTAAGTAGGTCCCAAAAATATACGCCTTCCCAGCAATGTAAGAAAACATGGACTATAGATTCCGGTTTTTTACACATAAGGCAATCTGTCCCCCCAAAGTAAAAAAAAAAAACATGGCCTTCTTGAAATATCTTGACATATAATGTACATGTGTGAAGCTCAAAGAAGCAGGACTTCGCGGCAGGAGCCACTTGCATTCTCTTTACCCGCTTAAGCCAGTGTACATGGCTCCGAAAAGAAGTTTAGGTACAGCAGCATCGCACACATATTTGTACACCTTTTTACGAGTCACCGAAAACAGATATTCATTAGAAAATCTAACAGATAAAAAGCGTACACTTAGAATAACCTCCTTGTAGCGATGCATTGGAACCTAGAAACGGGTGGCACTCTCGAGAGTCTTCTAGTGGGTCATCTGCAAAAAGGACGCCGCTCGCGCTGAGAGTTCGTGCCTGGCGGTGACTGTCGCCATTACGCAGTATCTCTGAGTACCGGCAAATAAACGCCTTTAGCAAATTGGTGGAGGTGCGGGGCCTTAACATCCCTAATATACCCGCAGACAGCACCTGTCATGTGATTCTACCAACCACATATCCAGGTAAAGCCCGCATGAGTCTCAGCTGGCACACCGTACGCAGGAAAGATCACTTCTGTTGCGCGAAAAAAAAACCTGTTTGCGATTTGGCGCATGCAAATATGTGGTAAACCTAACCCTCCGTTTTTCACTCGTCTAAATAGATTTAATTCAACTGCATCTCTCCCAATTCGAGGCCCACACAAACACTGCGAAGACGCGATGGAAGTTCCGGTATGTTTGCCCTCGAACAATGCAATATTGGATTACCTACCAAAGTTTTGAGGCAAAAGACAGTTTGCAAACAGTCGCTCTCAAAAACACTCAGAGGTGATTACAGTTCCATCAGTTGGCTTTCAGCTGGATTTCTCGGCATATGCAGTCACGCTGATAGAACATAGCATCGCCTCGTGTAATATATCAAGCCGGTAGAAAAGGAAATCGAGGGTGAGGAGGAGGAAAATTGGGAGAGAGTTTGCAGTTTAACTTTCTGTTTCGCGGCCATGAGGTCGGCCAAATAAAGAACTACGTATTTCCGAGTTCTGTTGGAGTCTTCTGCACTGTCACGACCACGTGACAATATAAAGAATGAAAAAGGAGAGAAAAAGAAATGCGGAAAGAGAAAGAAAGAAAAAGAAAGAAGCAAGAGCAAGTGAAGCGAGAAAAAGAGAGAATGAGAGACAAAGATAGGAAAAAAAATAGAAAGAAGGATACAAAAAAATAAACAGGAATAAGAGAGAAAGACACAAGGGAATAGATTAAAACATAGGCAAAAAAGGACATAGAAAAGCAGAGAGATGAGAGAAAAACGAAGAAACAGAGGATGAAAAAAAAGTAAGGAGAAACAAAGAATGTCGCTCAGCTCCTCACTTCCTGAAGGCTGCGCACCCCTAGTGCGAAGTTATCTTTTTTTTTCTTTCCTAGCACAGAACCCACATCCAGTAATACTGCCAAAGCACTAGCTACTGTAAAGTAAACAACTTCTTTCTGCGGGCTTTGAGTAATCGTGTTTGCCAGTATGCAAGTAAAACTCTATAGCACTTCATTGCGGATATCAATCAGAAGTTAATCTAAAAGCACAAATAGCAAATATAAAAGTGAATCGTGGTCAGTGCGACGATTTTACGCCCCCCGTTTCCGCTAAGCGGAAAAGTAACCTACACTCGAAAAAAAAAAGAGATACAAGGCTTCCTAGTAAGTACGTTTTCGTTAGAGCGGCTGCAAACAGAAATGCCGCGAGCAAATTATTTACTTCACATTGCAAGTATTCGGGTAAAATACAGCACAAAATGGAATCTTACTCTATCACACTCCCTATCTTCTCTTGTAGTGTTTCATACTTGTACTACAATGTCTTCTAGAAAGGGGAAAAATGCAGAAAAACACAAACGAGCACTTGCAGATACGCGGAGATAATTTCTCAGGCCTTCATACAGCAGCTCGCGGCTAGCACTCCACCTTGCTTTATTTGTTGTTACGGGAGAGCAGAGCGCGGGTATATCGATTTTCCTGTATGGTCTTGCCATAACTCTCGCATAACTTATACGGAGGTTATTGCGCGGAAAAAGAAATCGCCTCGAAGCGGCGGTTTCTGTTCTCGAAGATATTGCCTGCATAACTTGCACCGCTGGGAAGAGCTGAACGTCGGGAACTCTACGGTGAGAAAAGTATGCTAGAACGTCGAAACTGCGGTTTCTGAGGCAAAGTAGCTTGAGAGATGCAAAATATGTAATAAATATGCAAGTAAATCCCATCACTTCTTTT
>JALIZH010016135.1:0-42238 GCA_030522465.1 Rhipicephalus appendiculatus
CATTCCAAAAAGCATCATTGACTGGAACCAACTGCTTCGAAATGTTGAAATAGAAAGCAGCATTTCGCAATCTAATCATTTTTAAAAAAAATGATTACCAAGTTTAATGTTCTGCCTTGTTCTCAGTGAGCCTTTTTTTGTTCTTTATTATTATATTATTCTTTTATTTAGCATTGAGTTTTTAAAAATAATTTGGCAGATCATGGGAATCGATGTACCATGGGAATCGATGTTATGCGAAGCATGTGGAGGTAAGGTGACTGGATTGTAATTTTGTTATTGAGCGAAATGTTACGAAATGACGTTAAATATATGTACAAGCGTTGTACGCACAGAGATATCTTGAACAGTCCCATATGTTTCATATAACCAGTTGTTTACAGTTGAGTAACGATGCCAACAGAAACATGGGTATAAACAACACCAGAAGCGGTAATCTGATATGTAGCACTCGCGCTTGCGAGGATGGTAACCCTGGATAGTGCTTCCTGGACCAACTACAGTGGATGGTGCTTAAGTATACAACTGACGTTAACCCGACATGACGCCTGCCTCATAGGAGTACATATGTAATGTTTATAAAATTAGATAGCCAGCACACCACAATTGGACGTTTCACCAACATTACGCCTGCATACGGTCTTTTTCCAAAGCAGTTCCGAGACCTGGCGTGGCTCTGTGCTAGAATACTTGATTGCCGCACAGATTGCTTGGGTTCCATTCCTCCTGGGACCCTGATATTTATTATAGGCATTCGTCGGGTCAACGCTGCCGGTGTCAGTTTTAGATGTGAAGCATCTTATGGCGAAGCTTAATCCGGTGGTGGTGTGCGGCGTGGCCTCCCTTACTGCGCATGCGCAAACCCTTTAAAAAAAATAAAAATAAAAAAAACCTCTCCTCCCCCTCTCTCTCCTCTAGGCATCCCTCCCCGCGGCAAGCACACCCTCACTGCGCATGCGCCTCCCCTCCTCTCTCCCCCTCCTATGCTCCCCCCCATCTCTCCTCTAGGAATCCCCTGCCTGGGCTCCCACTGCGCATGCGCGTCCCCCCTCTCTCACCTCTCCTACGCTCCCCCTCTCTCCTCTAGGCATCCCTGCCCACAGCGTCCACACCCCCACTGCGCATGCGCGTCCCCCCCCCCTCTCTCTCTCTCCTCTCCTACGCTCCCCCTCTCTCGCCTCGTGACGCCGACGCAGGCAGCGTCTGCTAGCGAGTTTCTTGGTTGAAAAAACCGACTGCTCGCGCTGCACAACCGTTCACTGTCCATCGCGTATATATGGCAATGGATCTTGACCTCCAAGGTGGTGCCGGTGGGAGATTTCTCCTGTGCGTTGTTGAACAATAAAAATTCGCAGCGTGCGCGTTAACTAAAAGCGCACTGCGGGTCTCTGTGTACAGTCGGAATCTTCTGTCTCTCATTGCCCATTAGCAGCGATTGGCATGTTCCAGTAGGAAACACCGCTCCATCACTGCGTGCTTTGCGCCTCCTCAGTTTTCTCTCCTGCGCAACGCTGCGATAGCGCCAGCGTCAACGCCACGGCCAGTGTAAGCGTTAGCGCCCGCTGCTTCACATCTACACATGGTTCCCTTTAGCGGGAGATGGTGTAATATTTTTATTAACGCTCTCGCATTTAAATTACTAATGTCTGTTCTGGCCGTTCCTGGGTAGGCAAATTGTCGAACGCCTGTGGCGCATACCCGCGTACCGCCGCCATAGGTTTACGGGTGTGTGCCACACGTGTCCGCAGGAAAGGGTTTGACGACGTAAGCGACAGGTTTTTTCACGTTATTCATTTCATAACCAGCCAGACATATTCGTCAATACCTCTTACCCTCCCTTACAAATTTTGGTCGACCCCAAGTTAAGGAGGTGATCACGAGAGTACCCAGACGTAGGCGGCTAGATAGATAGATAGATAGATAGATAGATAGATAGATAGATAGATAGATAGATAGATAGATAGATAGATAGATAGATAGATAGATAGATAGATAGATAGATAGATAGATAGATAGATAGATAGATAGATAGATAGATAGATAGATAGATAGATAGATAGATAGATAGATAGATAGATAGATAGATAGATAGATAGATAGATAGATAGATAGATAGATAGATAGATAGATAGATAGAAACGCAAAAGTGCTTACAGTACGGAAAGAAATGCTTCGCATTTATTATCCCTTTCAATATTTTCAGTATGTGTTGCGTTATTGTGTTGCCTTTTTCATTATACCTCAGCAAGTCTTGTTTTGTTTGCAATTTTTTCCTGCTTGCTGTGACTCCATTGCATTGTGTCTTTTTTCCCTACCCCCCTATGCGTCACCCTCCCAGTGAGGGCCTTTAGGGGTGTCTTGAAATAAAAATAAAGTAAAAATAAAAATAGCTGCAGTGGTTTGCAGTCAATATTTTTTGTCAATTGCGTGAACAATCTGGCACATGTGCATAGGCAATAGATCACTGCTGTGACCATAGTGTTTTGCTCAGAATAAGATTCTTCTCCCTCAAAGGCATGCATTTCTCTTCGGGCTCCTTAAATTGTAGTCGATTATAGCTCAGTAATAGAAAACCTGTACTAAAGCATCCACGCAGAACTGTTATGCTATTTCAAATCAAACAAAGTTGGCTTGTACAAGGTTGAAGCATGGGCGTCAGTTTTGGGTTGCCGGACCTTTCTGTATGGTGTTGACTGTGTGTTTTATGGTGACTGTGCAGTGGTGAAAGTGGTGTACTCACGTGACAGTGAGTCCCACATGGCAGCGGTGTCCCGGTTGTGCGAACTGCTGCGACGAGAGCTGGGCTTTCGGGTCGAATGGGATGAGGCAGCCATGCACCTGGCACACGTGACCCATGACTGGGCTATGGCCATGGCTCAGCTTCCTTGTCCCCGCTTCAACCCGGATGCCAAGGCGGCCACCCCTGTCAAAATTCTGGTGATCGAGTCGGATGGGGCACTGCTCAAGCACCAGGCCTACCGACAGCAGAAGGTGCGCTTGGCCATTCAGTTTGATAACTTGACACGGAGCCAAAGCTGATATAGCATTGCCTTATTTTACGGTTTTGTCTTACAAAAGATAATTTAGGTTACTTGTTTGTTGTGTGCGGAAGGGTGAACCTGCCTGCGGCTTCAGTCGATGCTATGCATTTGGACTATCAGGCCACAACGTAGCAGATTTCTGGTTTCGTCTTTGCGAGATTTCACCCGTGTTTCGAGACGCACGTACAAAATTGGCAGTTGCGTTTCCTTATTCTCCTCTGCACTTTTTGTACTCCTTCCTGCCTTCTCTTTTCAATATTTCTGATTTCCCGGAAGCAAGCGAAAGTTGGTTACCACCTGGCGCGTGGTAACGAACATGCAAATTTCACATTTTCCTATGGTAACAGCATATTACGGCTGTAGTGCAGACTGACATACAAGTTCTGTGGTGTCTCCATGTTGTCTCAGTAGTGGGCGCTTAACGTTATGCTGAACGGTCACAATTTTTATGGTGGGCAATCTTCATTTTTGATCAGCCTTCTAAAACAGGTCACACGAGTGTGACTTTCAAGTTCCCTATTTGTACTAATGTACCAACATTCCCAGAAAACCAAATTCGACAGGAGGGATGGAAAGTAATGCGAAAAGCATGGTGCACTCTTTTGAACACGCTGTGGACCTTGGTGGCAATAAATATTTGCAAGAATCGTTCCTGATTGTATTATAAACGACTCTAGCTACTCTTTATTACTATCCAGGGTGCAACCGCTTGAAAAGGAAGTGAAACACCAGAGAATGTAGCTGTCGCACTGTTCCCAGTTCAGTCCATCCCTGCCTGTATGTACATGGCGAAACCCGACCTGCAAAAAAGCTGCACCATTCATGGGGACCAGGTGCCTTAAAGAAAAGATTGGACCAACCTGTATTCCCGCACGACCGTTGCGCTTTTAGTGATATGGCATAGTAAATGAATGATCAAATTATGTTGTCTATACCGTCCTCAAGCATCTGTCACTGAACAGTTCTTTACCCGCCGCGGTGGTCCTGTGGTTATGGAGCTCGAATGCTGACCTTCAGGTCACGCGATCGAATCCCGGCGGTGACGGGCACATTTTCGACGGAGGTGATAATGCTTCAAGCTCGTGTACATAGATTTAGGTGCGCGGAAAGAACCCCAAGTCCTCTAAATTTCCGCAGCCCTCCGATACGGCATCTCTCATAATTATATCGTGGCTTTGGGACGTTAAACTCCAATTACTGTTATACTGCACAGTTCTTTGAGCCATCTGTATTCAGAAAGCATCTCTAGCAAGGCTTCTGTTACGTACATGGTGTCTTATATTCTTCAGAGGCATCTCGTTCCGAAATCATGAAAAGCTTGCACATATTGGTTGGCCTTGCTTGCGCGTACAAATATTGGTTCCATAATATCAATACTTACCCCAGTGAAGGCTTGTGCACGTCGATACATATTTGCAAAGGAGAAGAGGGCGCAAATATGTAGAACAAAGAAGAGGGATCAGCAACAACACTGCCTGATGGCTAAATTACTTATTAAGAAAGGAGCAAGCCTATATAGTTAAAAAACAACTGTGCACAATTAGGAAGAAAACATGAGAATATCTGTCTAATTATTTCTCATGGTCTCCTGCTCATGCAAGGTAGTGATGCAAGGTTGTTTTCCAAGTATATCCATCTGTTTTGTTGTTAATCGAGAATTCAGCCACCAATCAGTGTTTTCGTTTGTCCCTCTTCGTTGTCCTGCATTTTTTCTCGCTGTTCCCCTTATAAGTACAGTAGACTCCCGTTGAGAAGAACTCGAAGAGACTGTGAAGATTTGTTCGCCTTATCAGGAGTACGGCTTATCAGAGGTGCCCCCGAAGGCTTGCTAACATGCCCAAGTACATCGAAATGTGTTGCTTGAAATAATTGAACGAAGCAAGGATTAGGGTGGAGGGAACAAGGCAAGAAACAGCATTTATTTCGATCGACATGACAAAACCTATGTCTTCAAGCACCATATTTACCCAAATATAACAAGCAACCGAATTCGAGTGTTCAAAATGAAATTATACATGAATGCATTGCTACCGAATTTTAACAATACAACTGTGACGTGCTCCTATCTAGATTATCAGAAAAAGACAGGAAGGGACAAGCACAACTTGCCCGTAAAGAACGGAAAATTGTTTCACCTGGCAGTTCATTTTCTTCTGTGATACTGTATTGCTGGCTGTAAGACCACTTCAGGATATGCCTAAATTGTGGGCCGTTATATTGAAACAGAGGCGGCGCCAGCATTTTTTTATTGGGAGGGCTACCCACGACAAGTGAGTTCCTCCAGGGGGGCAGGAAGGCTTATAACGCATGCGTTGTTTTTGAATATGTTTGCTTTTGGGGGCATAGGAGGGGCAGGTGAAAATTATGGGGCGGTTCCAGCCCCCCTCTCCCCCCCCCGTGCCACCCGGTAGCGCCGCCCCCTGCGTTGAAAGAGTCAATATGCACTTAGAATGACAGAGAAGTGCACTAGTTCACAAGGTGTTCGTGGTAAAGAGGCAGGGCGTGCAAACACGGGCACAAGACAGAGTGTATAGACACCACAAACACCGGCTACCATCTGCAAAAGACGCACAGAGGCAGAAAATAAGGTAGACACAAAGCTGCGCACGCCCAAGTAAGAGGCGAACCTATCAATCCGTCACGTGTGCTAGTCCACGTGACAGATATCTGTTCAGGCACTCGATTGCTTCTTTATGCAAGTTAATTAACAATTGGCGCACTCAGCAAGCGTTACTACTATAATCGATATGGTAAGTCTCTACCATTCGACGCGTTTCTTCATTCCAGTGCCTGCTCAAAACTACGCATTCATTGAATTTTGGCGTACGCTTACACTCTCGACTATGTAAAGATAGGTTAGATGGTGAGCGTCTGTTAGCGGATGACCAGCTCTGGGCAGTCCGGCCACCAAGACTCAAGGCCTGGCCACCGCCTGAGGAAGGCGCGCTCCGGTAGGGCTATTTCAAGGACCCCCGGCTTCCCCCGCAAGGACAAAAAATGAAGTATCGCCTCTCTCTCTCTCCCTGTTAGTGATCTCTTATGTTCGGTTAACCTCTGGTTTACATGGCGGCCCATCTGTCTCACTTGGAAGCGGCCGCAGCGAAACGGAATCATATACACTACGCCTGTTGGTGATAAGTTTGTACGTTTTACGAAACAAATGTCCGTCTGCTTCTTGTATATTACCCGCTCATTATTTCTGTGCGCGGCGGCACATATCACCTATTTTATTAGCAGCTGTAAAGACAGCATTAACGCTGCATGTACAGTCGACCACAAAAGTTTACGGAGCACGCGAGCGCGTGGCCAAACGCCTCTTCGCAACATTTCCGGAAAGTCAGCGGCGATCAACAGTACCGCAGCGCCCGAGACGCATCCCTCCCTTAATCTATGGCCTGTCTGTTTTCCGACTGGGTACAAATAATTTTCACGTTTCACTTCTTAATGCGACGCACTTTTTGGCATTTGTGTCTACATGCTTCGGCCTCGAGAGCAGTCTAAGAGCATAACTGTTCTCTGTCCCAATCTTTATCACAAAATGACACGTAGCCATCGGAACGCCGTTCGAGGCACCCCCGCGATAGCTTTTTTCCTGCTGTGAAAAATAGAAATCTGACGGTCATACTGCAGATAAGCCCTTCACGTGAAAACTGTGAATAGCAGTGCGCTACGCGGCGGTAGAAAATTGAAAGGGCCTGTGCATAACAAAAAGACCCGTTTCCGGCCTAGCACTGCGGTCGACGGTACATGGCCACACCGCTAGGTGGCGCGGACAGGCAGTTTGGCACGCACCCGCGTGGTCCACAAACTTTTGTGGTTGACTGTACCTCCCTCTTTCTTTAGCCGGTGAGATTATATTCAATTACTGTAAGAGATCACCACGATACGCCTGTTATTATTTGGTTTCTTCAACCACTGAGTTACTTAAAGGGAACCATACACCACACAGAGCTCACAATTTAGTCGTGGTGCGGATGTTTTGCACAGGTCTACAACGAGCATGTAGCTCCCCCGCAAACCTACGTTATAGTGAACTATAATACTGCTGTAGTGGCAGAAGTGGAACACTTCCTGTACACATAAAAAACTGGCCCTCCGCAGGAGGCCACTTCTAGAGAAGTGGGGTATTTTTTTATTAAATGTATATAAGGGAGAGGTTGGTGCCAATGCGTGGCGCCGGCTACTCCTCTGCTCTTACTGAAAACAGTTGTCGTCGCATAGTAGAAAGCAAAACACAAACAAGGTTATACAAAGACACATAGTACAACTCTCACACAGGTCGATACAGCTCAGCAAGGCGTTTCCTTTTTGCATGTGATGAATCGCATGTGAAAACCATAGAGATAACATTACAAATACCTGGCGATCATTTCGGTGATGCGGATTTATTTCTCTTGGTATGCTTTGCAAAGTGAATTACATGAGTGATTCATTTACTGGACTGTACTGCTTCGCTTTTCTCGGCACATTGAACCACCTCAACTTGGAAGCGAATTTTGCGCACGCTTTCTGTGCCATTACTTGCCGCAAATATTGGAAAAACTTTCCTACACTTTAGACTCTGCTTTTGCACGGGAGGAGGAAATTATGAACGCTTACCAATGATGCACTTTGATGCAGGTGTGTCAGACGGAGCCCCGTCCTTCTGGCAGTACAACCGCACGAAAAAGAATGGGATACAGAATTCACCCACATTATGCCCCGTCTTTTTTTTTAGAACTTTTGCTTCTTAGCAGGCTTTTTTGGAAGCATCTAATTGGAATCGATGTGCTCACTGGTGACTCCGTTGACCAGAACCGATATCTTTGCCTCGTTTATCAGTCGTGTGCTGTTAAGAACATTTGATATGAGATATTCGTCAGGGCTATTTACTTTACATGCGAATCATTTTTCACAGCTGAACAAGTGCAGGAAAAACGAGCAGCCCCGTTATGTATGGATTTCCTCAAAGTTGGAGCCCCACTTTAGATTATTGGAAAAATAGCTTTTATGAAAATGCAGATTGTTGTGAATTGTCACAAGGTATGTGATTATATACAGATTAAATAATTATTTTAAGAACATTTGACAAAATTTAAGATTTAGGCGGACGTTAAAAAGCTCCCAGGTGGACGAAATACCTAGAGCCTTGCTATACGACGTACCTCATAATCATATGATGACATTAGCATGTAAACCCAAATACCATTGTGGTTCGATATAATTAATTAAGTTTGCCAACATAAATCTTCTTTGTCTTCGGAACCTGAATACAATAATGAAGCTAAATTACTTTTTTATCTGAAACCTCAATACAATGCTCAGGCTAAATCAAAGTTCTCTCTCCAAAACCAGAAGAGAATGATGTAGTCGTCAACAAATAAAAAAAATGTCGAACTGAGATAGCTTGCTTATTAGCCCAAATAATTACTCAGCCTACGTCTCGCATATTGAATTGCTAAAACGTTTTGAAAGCACACACATGTACTCAACAGAAATTTTTACACCAAGCACCTAAAATGAACTTGCACAACGTAGAGATGGTATAAAAATTTAGGGCCCATACTACACTCTAGCATTGGTGTCTCGCGCTAAAATAATCGCTTGCTATAATTTCATTTTGTTGAGGTAAGGGGCATCATTTGTTCGTGAAATATACTGAAAGGTCATGTGCATGCTGTGCCAGACACCAGGGCATTGCGGCCTGGAGAATCCAGCTTCTCCAACAGCCTTGGAACAGCCTTGCCATCTCTTTGAACACCGTCGACAAGGCTGCGTAGTGGAGGGCTCCTGAAATTATTACCGCCTGGGGTTCTTTAAAGTGCACCTAAATCTAAGTACACAGGACTTTAGCAGTTTACCTCAATCGAAATCCGGCAGCCACGGCCGGGATTTGATCTTGAAACCTTCAAGTCAGCAGTCCAGTGCCACAACCACTATAACACTGCAGCTGGTTGAACTCTCTTCAGTGAGCAAGATGAAGGCACACAACGACACTTTCTGGTATTCACTCCACCACAGTCTTGCAAACGTATGCAGCCAAAACAGTGCGTGTGCACCTTCCCCCTTCTTGCCCTTTCCGATATGGAGAGCTTCATTTTCTTCCAGCACACTGAAACATAAAGAATAATCGACATCAGAGCACAAAAGCACACTCACAGGTGCCACCCGCGGGTATAGCTGTGCGAAACCTGGCATCAAATCCGCACTTTGTGTCCTGCTTTCTCCTGGAGTAGACAACACCAGTGCTACATGCGGCCGGCAACCTTTTTTGTGACAGTGCCCCACGGATGCCCACTTCATTCTTGCCACAAGAAAAACCTTCTAACGCAGTATACCTACACGAACTTCAACAATATTGTATTGTCATTGTCGCCATTGTACGGCGGCAATGACAATACATCTGACCTTCTGTCAGGAAGCTGCTACTAGCGCCGAGAACGTGGTTTTGGTGTCGCACTCGATTTCATCGCGCAAACAATTTGTTCGTCCATTTGTTCATTATCATTTCCCTTTTGCTTGTGCCCCTTCCTTTGCCTCTGCCCGAGTTTGTACGAGTTGAGTGCTCAAAAGGACACGGACAAGAGGAAGAGATGTACACACACAGGCGCTACTAACAACAATGGTTTATTTCCTTAAGCTTTGCAATAGTATACCTGCTTTGCACGCGAGAGTCACATGAATACATTTTCAAAATTAAAAACAACAAAAATCGCTATTGATACTGGGGCGGTCATGCCTCGAAGAGACAGATAATCAGGATGCAAAGGCACTCAGAGACAGCCATTTAGCACACCATGCGCAGACAATGTCCCAGGCCGATGCGATTGCCTCGGACGATCCGATTTGATTTTCGTCTGTGCATAAGGAAGTGTACTTTTTTTCTTTTCTTTTTTTCCTTACCTTCGGTTATCTGAATGCCCCATCCAGACTGCAATCTTCGCTGCGCCGCTATATGAAAGATAAACACTGAGCTCTACCAGCACTGCCTCGGTCGACCAACTCAGGGCCGTCCAGGGGGCCTGTGAAGCGGTCGTAAGCCTCTGGCTCCCGCCCCCGTCGCAGGCGAGGCCCTCGGTGGGCTCCTAGGAGTTCCTCCCCAGGACTTTAATAATGTTCGTCTGACTGACTGACTGACTGACTGACTACTCCAGCTCCACCTAGTTCAGGCAGGATAAACAAAGAAAACACTAAAATTCCGACCACGCCCCATTGTGGTGCAACTTCACCCGACATGGTACAATTTATCAGTCTCCACAGCGCAGGCGTCAGCTTTTATGGTGACAGTCGAGATTCTGCGCTTCGGCTGGATTGGCTTGGCACGTTGAAAGACCACGCTCACGGTTCCTCAGGTGTTTGCCGATCACTTCTTTTTTAGGTGCAAAGCTCCTTAGGACCTAGCCTTGTCTTCTGTTGTGACACAAAAAAAAGGTTTTAGAATAGTCTTCAACGCAGACATAGGCTAATTATAAGCTAAGAGATCGCTGTTCCCGGTGAAAATAACCTATCGAGAAGAGTATTGATGAGTTGATCTCTACTAAAATGTACCTAGATGTTAAGGCTTCTCAAAGAAACCTATAGCACAAAGGCACACGTCGAGCACTATATGCACCAAGAAATTGCCCATATTAAAATGGTATCTTGTCCTCAGTAAGATGACGGGTCGTTGGATTCACTTTTGAGGCATATCCTCCAATCCAGCAATTTTCTAAATCATCCTTGAATTACCTATGAAGACTGGAAGGCGAAATAAATTTACATTTCTATATACTATTTATGTCACCCAATTTACATTATATGGGGCAACGCTCGGGTAACGTACGGTCACTCACCGATGCGATACCCAGAGCTTCACCCACTCGTCATGAATCACTTCGTGGAGATGAGTGGATTTTTTAGGGGCGAAGCTCCTTAAAGCGGCACCCGTTCGTCCCTCGTCGTTGTCGTAGTCGTAGTGCGTAACAAGTCTTACGCTTTGACCTCCAAGGTGGTGCCGGTGGGAGATTTCTCCTGTGCGTTGTTGAACAATAAAAAATTCGCAGCGTGCGCGTTAACTAAAAGCCGAATTCTTCTGTCTCTCATTCCCCATTAGCAGCCATTGGCATGTTCCAGTAGGAAACGTTAAAAAAAAAAGCCGACTTCTGCTGTCTCTCATTCCCAGTAGCAGCCATTGTTTACCTCCAAGGTAGTGCCTGGTGAGAATTTCTCCTGTGCGTGATTAAACAATAAAAATTTTGTTCAAAACGCCGTTGATTGATGAAATAAACCAACGAAAGACGCCAGTTGTTTTCTAAAAGCGAAACGAAAAAGACGCCAGATGTTTCTAAAGCAAAACGAAAGACGCCAGCTGCTTAACGAAAGACGCCAGGTGTTTTCTAAAGCAATGGTTTTATAATCAAAACCATATCGCGATACAGGTTTGTAGTTGACGATGCTCGTTGCCGTCGGTGTGTGAGTATGGATAAGGATGCCGCTGCAACCAGTGCAAGAACCACTTAGCTTAGATTTCACCGACCACAAAGCGGTCATAATGAAAGGACAACGGAAACCAGCAATAAAAGTTTGATAAAACATTTAATCAATCGTTTCACGTCATTTTTATCGGGCGAATTAACGGAAGAAATTTCACGGTTTAACCGATGATTACTTCCAGGAGCTTCGCCCAATCTCATCATCATTCACCTCGTGGATCTGCCGTCAATTTTTTTCTCTTCCTGCTCTTCTTGCTCCTCATGTGCTGCACCTGCCTTGGTGGCCTCCTTTTCTCTCTTCTTTCGTATGCATCACATACCTTGCTTGTTCTCATAACTTTGTTCAGCTCTTCTTCTTCTTTCTGTGCGGTCTGCTTCTCTCACTCTCGATATTTGTTGAGTAAACTTTTTTGTTTCATCTGTAACACGCACCATGCAAATAAAAATTACATTTCTTCAATGTTTCGGCAACCTGCTAGCGCCTAGCAATATTGAGTACGAAAGTAAGAGAAATGTCCGAGGGACTCATTTCTGTATTGTAAACAAATGAAAGCTAGATGCAATTAAGCCAAGGTTCAGCCAAGGGAAGCATAGGGGACATTATTTGGGGTTTCTTAATTGCATTGTAATGATTCTCACTTAACTTGAAATATATTAAAGTCGACGAGAAATCACCTTTTTCGTCGGAGGGATCGCAGTCCTCAACCTTCCAACTGCTGGTCCGATGCTCTACGATTTCAGCTACAACAGAGAGTGCTCGCTCGTCCACTTTTCTCTGGTGTATTTATGTGTTATTAATACCTGGGAGTGTTAGTCAGTGCCATGGGTAGCCCAGGGGTTGAGGGTGGAAAACTTTCTAGCCACAGGGTGTCACGGTGCATGTCATCTTCGCACGAGGTTGCCCTCGCATGCTGCAAAGATCGCATGCCCCATGACACTCCCTGGCAAAAAAAAGAGATTAACTTGCTTCAGTGTTCCTTCTGTGCTTTTTTTAACGTAATTATCTCTCGTTTTCATTGGATATGCTGAGTTACACGTGTACTATATTGACCTTCGCTGCTAGAATGTCTGTCGTTTTTGGCCCACTTCTGTTACGAAAAGTTTAAGCTTTGACCTTAAAGCAAAAAAACTACTTTCCTCTACAGGACTTGGGCCAGGTGAGCGAGAGCAATGTTGACGAGCTGTACCACATAACATATGCAGCACTGCTGTCGAACCAAGCTCAAGCGCTCGGTGACTACTGCCACATCACGGTGGCCCAGCTGCCATACACCACGCTGCCTGATCGCCTGGACCTAGTGCCTGAAACACGGTATATGCTGCCGGAACACTTGCAACCCCCTGCTCCAAACTCTGCTGCACGGAACAACGCTGCCGGAGAGTCGTGCAGAATCGGCACTTCGCTCGGAGGCACACAACAATTTTAGGACTGCTCTGGCCGATGCTAAAAAAATCCCACAACGAGAAAGGGTTTGCAGAAGACAGCACCTGTGGAAAACTGCGGGCCATTCTTGCCCATTCATGATTACACTATCTCTGTGATGGAACTAGCGCTTGAAGCATGTGCCAATATGACACTTCTCTTGAATGTCAATAGGACAGACGTTCAAGGTATGATAAAGGCATGACGTGATGAGAAATCGTCGAACAAGGAGTGCTGCTGGAGCCAACCTTTTTTTGTCAATTGCGCTTGTCCGGACAAATGCACGAGGTCGCTTTTTGAAATGGCCACATTGTGTTGAATGTGTTGTGTCATTTTTACAATGCTCGATGTGGTGAGTGTGAAAGACAGGCTTTTTCTTTGGACAGAGGCAGAAGAAAACAATACATTATTTTCTCGGGGAATACGTGAACTTGGTTATGAGTTGGCATCAACTGCATAGGCAGTTGATGGGTTTTCTTTTATACGCCATTTTTCATTGGTTTCATATAATTATGGGGCTAAATGTAGAAAGATGTTGAGAGGGAACTATCGCGGTGTTCTGAGATGATCATTTTTCAGAGATGTTGCCTTTAGAGCATGCTAAGTTGGCTGGTTGAGGAAACATGGACAAGTACTCGGTTCATCATTGGACAAGTGAGATGCTATATCACATAAGAAAATACTGTCACCAATAATGGCCCTATCTTCGTGCTAGGGCCCCAGATTATGAGCTAAAGCTGGGCAATATTGTATACTGTTTAAATTTGCGTTTTAGGTCACCTGGTGGTACAAGTGCTGGAATAACAGGACAGCCATTTCATAGAAGGCAGCTCTCATGGCATAGTCTTCATGACGTGACATTTGCGTTAAAGGGCAACACTTATGCATGTCCTGAAATTCAGTTAAAACACCTGTGATGAGCGGTGCTGTGTCCACATTCACAAGTGGAAAGTTGCTTCGTGAACTTGCCGAAGCGCAGCAGAGTTTTTGAAATAATTCTCCAGTTCAGCGTCTTTGCGGTAAAGTTGAATGAAATGTGACACACATTTAAGCACAGTGATACAGCTGCACGTATAGAGCTGAAGAGAACTTCGTCGATTTGGGAGAACTTCTGCACAGAAATGAAAATATTTCAAGGCGGGCTTGGGTTTCTTTATAAAACAAACATAATAAAGGTGTCCATTTTTCAGTTTTTTGTTAATTTGCAGGGTTTATGAAAACAGGTTGTGCACTATTCGTGCGAAAGCTTCGTTTTATTTTAGAGCAGCAGCTGCCTCGCTCGCGAACAATATCAATACAAAAAGGCAGAATAAAAATTGGAGCACTTATTATCCACCGAATGCCTTCTGCACTTCGAATGTTTTTTGACACCAAAGTGTTTTATGCCTAAGTCCACCAAGACTTCATTGACGTATTTGGGTCACGTAAATGACGTCAAAAAAATGAACGCTATCAGATGTCAGAGGAAAAAGTTCCGCCTACGGGAATCGAACCGTCGACTTCTCGGTCCGCAGCAACAGATGCCGTTCTCGCCATCCACTTCGCCACGGACACAGACTATAACGGATTTACAAACGCGCCCTTTATATCTCACACTTTCCACTCGCAGTGCTCTTCATGAGCGGGATGCTGTCGCCCTCTTGGAGCTGTAAATTAAAGTACTTCATCATTACTGCGGCCTCCGCGATTAGCACCTGCAACGCGTGTTGCTACGCATTCATCCCATTTGATGCGTTTTCAATAGAAAGGCAGTTTTGTCAACGCCTTAACACAGCGTTAGGTGGCCACGTTAGTCCAAGCGTCGGCCTCACAGACAGCGTTCATCCAAACCAAAAATAGTTCCGCGACACGCGCCTGCTTCCCTGGCTGTAGTAACGCGTTCCTCGCTTACGCTAGCCCCGAAAAGAATCGCGGTCGGGCTACAGGGGCGACAAGACGCGCTTAGCGTTTCCCTCTAGTCCGACCATGGTGTTTAATCAAGCTTTAGCATGCCGCGAGATGGGAACCTTAGCCCAAGTTCTGCGTCCAATATACGACGCTTTTCTGGTTATCACGTCTCTTTCTCTGATTACGCTCTCGCCATTAACACCTACAGCTACCACAATGGTTTCGTTAATCATAGATCATGGACGCCAATCATCGGAACGGAGATGTACTGCCAAGCGTCCACGTGCACGCATCTACCTTAAACGGGGATGTAGCTGCCAAACATCAATATGCATTGTGGAAACTCCCCCTATATCAATATACAGTAAACATTCAGTTACCCCTGTAAGGGCACGTTTTACTTTCGTGTTAAACCGACTCCTATGACAGAGCGATCAACCAGGTTTTTTTTTCACTAATGGCCTCCTCAGCAGAAGTACATTTTCAGTTTTCCTGCTTTTGTGTGCACAATTTGTGTGCACAAAAATGTAGTGTGTTTTCATCCACGAACAAAAGCAGCAATTATATTATTGTACCAATGATGTCAGAAATGCATTAAGAATTTGGAGACGAGCTTTCAAGAAAAATTACACCATCTCCCTCTAAAGGGAACCATGTGTAGATGTGAAGCAGCGGGCGCTAACGCTTACACTGGCGGCGGCGTTGACGCTGGCGCTCATCGCAGCGTTGCGCAGGAGAGAAAACGGGGGGAGGCGCAAAGCACGCAGTGATGGAGCGGTGTTTCCTACTGGAACATGCCAATCGCTGCTAATGGGCAATGAGATACAGAAGACTCCGACTGGACACATAGACCCGCAGTCCGCTTTTAGGTAACGCGCACGCTGCGAATTTTTATTGTTCAATAACGCACAGGGAGAAATCTCCCACCGGCACCAACTTGCAGGTCAAAATCCATTGCCATATATACGGAGTGGCCAGTGAACGGTTGTGCAGCGCGAGCGGTCGTTTTTTTTCAACCAAGAAACTCGCTAGCAGACGCGGCCGGCGTCCGCGTCGCGAGGCGAGAGAGAGGGGAGCGTAGGAGAGGAGAGAGAGGGGGGCACGCGCATGCGCAGTGGGAGTGTGGACGCCGCGGGCAGGGATGCCTAGAGGAGAGAGGGGGTAGCGTAGGAGGGGAGAGAGGAGGGGAGGCGCATGCGCAGTGAGGGTGTGGTTGCCGCGGGGAGGGATGCTTAGAGGAGAGAGAGGGGGAAAGGAGGATTTTTTAAAGGGTTTGCGCATGCGCAGTAAGGGAGGCCACGCCGCACACCACTACCACCGAATTAAGCTTCGCCATAAGATGCTTCACATCTAAAACGTCGGTGTGCATAATTGACACGACACTGTCTGTCCAATGCAAACAGTAAATGTAAGCGCACTCCTCACTGCATGAAACAGGGAAGACTTGTGTTCTTGCAACACATATAACCGGAAAAAATGCCATTTATGGTATTTTTTGCATCAGGGAGCAGCACAACACCTCCCCCCGAGGGCATGACCTGATCATTGCCGAAAAAGCTACGGCTAGCGCATTGGAGAGGCAGGAGTGCAGTGGAAAGAGAAATACATGTAAGGACAATAGGCAGACTAGCTGCGTATGGCAAGGAAGAACTTGAAGGGTGCTTGAGCTTGGCCTTCGAAAGTTGAACGCGGTAGCGTAATTCAAACATATTCACCGATTCTCATAAGCTTCCCAGGCTTCGCTGCTCGATGGACACATCAACCGCACTGTTAGAATGTGAAAGTCTGTGCGCGTAACATTAGCAGTTTTAATATCTTCTGGAATGCCTACTGCAATTGCAAAGGTGAAGTGCCCGCTATGCCGTATTTCAGCATTTTCTGCATAAATAAAGTACCCACTGCACATCTGCACAATTTATTGATGTTGTGGCTGATGATTTTGGTCAATAATACCTGAGTGCTTTTTAATGGGTGGGCCTTCAGACCACCGACTCGAGACACATTAGTCATGGTATGGCACCTGGTGCGATTCTATGCTTCTGGCATGCAATATAACACGTGTTAAAGCTCCTCCGTTCACTACATGACACCTGAATGGCGTTGTTTTTCCAAAGCTGTTACACGAACAGGGTGGCTCTGTGGTAGAAGACCTGACTGCCATAGACAAGGCCTGGGTGCGATTCCAGCTCGAACTCCCAATTTTTAATAAATGCGAAGCATTTCTTAGCGAACTTCGGCGACTTTGAGCGTATCTATCTATCTAGCCGGCTAGGACTTTGTGCTCTCCCGCCCGTATCGTTAATGGGATTTATACGAAAATTAGTAGGGCATAACACGACTGTATGACGAAAATCACTGGTCATATCATGAAAATCATTAACAAATTGTCATGAACTGTGGTGCTCCTGCGGCCGTTTCCTTAAATCCAAAAATTGGTATTATGAGACATTTCTTCATGACCAACATAAATGACAGCTGGTAACATGAAAATCATGACGTGCATGTCATGTAAAACATGATTTACATGCCGCGCTCATGGTCCGTTGACAGCTGTTCCGTTAGCTTGATATACAATGAGTTCGGTATTGTATGACGTGACTCTATGGCGAACATACCTGACAAGTGGTAATTTTCAAATCATGGCATGTCATGTGCAACATGACTTGCATGCCACTCTCATGGCACGCTCGCGGCCGTTTCGCTCGCTTGTTGTACACCAAATTTGGTATTACGTGCCGTGACTGCACGACGAACATGAATGACAAGTGGTAATATTGAAATCATGACATCTCATGAGTGACATGACTTGCATGCCACGCTCATGGCACGCTCGCGGCCGTTTCGCTAGCTTGATATACACCAAATTTGGTATTGCGTGACGTGACTGTATGACGAACATAAGTGGCACGTGGTAACATGAAAATCTTGGCATGCATGCCATCTACAATGCCATTTAATGCCACGCTCGTGGTGCGCTTACGTCCAGTTCGCTAGCTTGATATACACCAAAATAGGTATTGCGCGACGTGACTCTATGACGAACATAAATGGCAGGTCCGAACATGTAAATCGTGACATGCACATTAAGGCGAAAGCCTTTAATGTCTCACGCTCACGTCCGTCCGTCCGCCCCTTTGGCCCTGCCCTGGTACGGTGCCAGGTGGCCGCCGGGGCGCGCGAACGGACGCCGGTCGCGTCGGACTCTACAGCGCTTGCTCTTTGCTTAGCGTCGCTGTGCCCAACGTGTCCAATCATGCAAGGAGGGAGGCACGCGCATCGCGTGCCAATCTGACCACCCCCGTCTCAGTGGCCACAGGCGCTCGGGAAACACACTTTGGAATTTACAAAGTGTCCATTAAATTAAACGCTGGGACGGGGATGGCGTCTGCACGATGCGCAAAGCGCGATACAACGAACGCATGCGAAACGGAGGCAGATTGGTCTCGCGTCTCGCTGCGCATCGCGGTAACAAATTAAAAAATTACACCATCTCCCGCTAAAGGGAACCATGTGTAGATGTGAAACAGCGGGCGCTAACGCTTACACTGGCGGCGGCGTTGACGCTGGCGCTCATCGCAGCGTTGCGTGGGAGAGAAAACTGGGGAGGCGCAGAGAACGCAGTGATGGAGCGGTGTTTCCTACTGGAACATGCCAATCACTGCTAATGGGCAATGAGAGACAGAAGACTCCGACTGGACACTGCGGGGATTGAGGCTAGCCCGTTGCCATTGCGCGGGTTTTCCGCCTAATTCTGCCGTCCCCATGTCCTCGCATGACTCTCCCCTCCTCCGCGGTCCGTCGGTGCTGGGAGAGCGGGAGTAACGCTGACCTCTCACCCGGCGCCGATTCTCGACTGTGGCGCCGCACTCGAGTCTCGCGTCTCGCGAGACGTTTCTGCGCGCGCGGCGGGGGTCAGAATCTCTCTGGACAGCGTGGGGTAAGCACGTCTATTGCTTTCCGTTCGTCGGCTCCTTTGTTCTTGGGGTTCGCTCGGACGGTTCGCCAACGGCGCCTTGCGCCCGCGGCGAACGCTTACCTCCCGTTGCCCTTTTTCCGAACGCTAGGCCGAAGAGCGGTGCGGTGTGTTCGCGCGTGGTCTTACTACGCCGAGCCGTACCTATCGAAGCCAACGCTAGCGGAGTTTGCCATCACTCGAGCGATCGGGCCCTGTGGTCTCTGGTCGTGAGAGTACGCAGCATAGTCGCGAGGGAACGTTTTCCCTCAGCGGCGTGTCGCCGTGAGCCCTTTTCCCCGCGGAGACGTGCTAGCGGCACCCTTTGTGGTGTATTTTCGCCCGTGGCGTGGTTAAGCCCGTTACTTTTCCCGCCGCCTTTTGCAGCGGGCGTTGTACTGCGTTTTGTGGTGTTGCCGCAGGCAATAAATTGTTGCGGATCCCGGGAGCAGTATACTGTGTACTTGCCGCGCTGCGCTCGGAGCCCTTGCTGCCCGAACGCACTTGTGCTGCGGCGCGCTGGTTCACGCGAGGCGACGGCAAATGCGGCCCTGTGGCTCGCTAAGTACGAACCCACGCTAGTGGCCGTACTCCCTGTGAGGTACGTGCACACTACACTGGCGCCCCACGTTGGGCGCCAGTGTGGGGTCTCGAACTGAGATTGCCGCTCTCGGAGCAAGGGAGACAGTAGACACGGTCGTACCAATCCAAACATCGTGCACATTTATTGAACTACTTTACATGGCGAGCTCGCTAGCCGAATCATAAATCAAACGCTAAAAACAACCTTAAACAATCATTATGCCAATACACTCAATCAAGCTAACAAACACTTGGTAACGCGAAGGCGGCGTCACCGACGGTCGACTCACCACGAGGGGGCCTGCGGGAGACGACCCGCGCGGTGCCTTCCCCACGGACCCACCGCAGGAGCCGCCCCGTCCACGCCAGCCGCCAAACGCCAAAGAGACTCTTCCCGTGCGCCCACCAGCTTCGCCGCCCAGCGGCGCTGCTGGCGCTACCGTGCTAACTTTAACGATGATGATGATAATAATTACCCGCGCGAGCACAACGCCACCTTCCGCTCGGCGGCCATCAACCCAAACTGCGGCTTATCCGCGAGACGCGCGCGCCGTGGGGCGCAAACGACCTTACAGGGGGTGATAGCACCTCCACAACACAGAGACCCGCAGTCCGCTTTTAGTTAACGCGCACGCTGCGAATTTTTATTGTTCAACAACGCACAGGAGAAATCTCCCACCGGCACCACCTTGCAGGTCAAGATCCAGTGCCATATATACGGGGTGACCAGTGAACGGTTGTGTAGCGCGAGCGGTCGGTTTTTTTCAACCAAGAAATTCGCTAGCAGACGCTGCCTGCGTAGGCGTCGCGAGGCGACGTAGGCAAGAGAGGGGGGTAGCGTTGGAGGGGGAGAGAGGGAGGGGACGCGCATGCGCAGTGAGAGTGTGGTCGCCGCGGGCAGAGATGACTAGAGGAGAGAGGGGGGAGCGTAGGAGAGGAGAGAAAGGGGGGGACGCGCATGCGCAGTGGGAGTGTGGACCCCACGGGCAGGGGATGCCTAGAGGAGAGAGGGGGGGGAGCGTAGGAGGGGAGAGAGGATGGAAGGCGCATCCGCAGTGAGGATGTGGTTGCCGCGGGGAGGGATGCCCAGAGGAGAGAGAGGGGGAGAGGACGTTTTTTATTTTTTTTTAAAGGGTTTGCGCATGCGCAGTAAGGGTGGTCACGCGGCACACCACCGCCACCGGATTAAGCTTCGCCATAAGATGTTTCACATCTAAAAAAGAAAACACGCACACTTTCCGTTTGTGTGACATCCCACTAAGAGTGTAAAAAAAGACATGGCATAGTCAGTCGAATGGCCACAAGGTTTCGCCGAACACACTTTGCAATGCGCAAAATTGTGATTCTATTTTATGTACAGCATGATTTGCTCCTTGCTGGCTGCTTCGCATTACATCGATTCTCACGATGCCTGGGATCTGCCGGCTTTTTCTTCGTTAGGCCGAACAATACTTAGAACAAACAGACGAGAAAACCAAGGAAAGTATTTCTTGCCTATCAGTTCTAATTATCTTCCACTGATGTCATAGCCATGCCAAACTGCGCCGAGAGTTGAAACCTGCTACATCCTACAAAAATCCCATAATTTGCGCTGAGAGTACGCCAAGACGTCTTTCTTCGGCCTTTCGGAGTAAAAGAAGAATGAAGGTGCTTGCAAACCATATTCAAGCTACCCCTGTAACTTCTTGTGGTCATGGCAGCATTAATTCGTCTACTAAGAAGTTTGAATAGCTGCTGGGAGCAACCCTGCCAAACAACTCAGAGTGACCTATACTGCGCACATACAGATTTCTACAATTGCTAGACTATACTGTCTTACATTATTCAGCTCAGTAACATAGCTTCTAGCTGTTGTGGGCCAAGCTACATTGAGCAGTACATGTATTTGCCTGAATAAACCATTTCGTTAGAGTTAATTTGCTTGACAAATAATGTATTAGTTCCTTTGATATTCTTCGATAAATTTGTTCGGGGTGCCTACTTTATAAATAAAACTCCCTGTTTTTTGTATAAATAAAAAAAAAATAAACACTGGTTGGTAAGATATTTGACAATTCTGACGATTGAAAGAGTCTTTACTGAACGCTTTCAGCTGGTGGACCAGCCTTCGACAGAGAAATGTGAGAACGTCGCATTACTCTCGGTTCTCACACCGGAAAACTTAGCGTCAATTTGAGCCAGTTCTCTTGGGGCCTTAGGGTACTTACGGTACGCGTTACAAGTCTAGGGGTGTGAGAATAGTGAAACTTTATCTCGAATCGAATAGTGCCGAATAGTGGCCAAAAAATGTCAAATATCGAATCGAATATCGAATAACAAATATTTTGTTGAAAATTGAAAGAAAGAACAAAGAAATGCATCTGCTCATGTCCTCGAGCTCATAACATGGTGAGTGACTGCCACCGAAAGACTAGAAATTGTCATGCAGAAATATAACTTAGTAACGTGAAGCTTTGGGCTAGTTGGTTTTGCATTATGAAACTCGCAGAAGCACAAATTCCATGTCATGCAGAAGCACAAATTGTTCCACGTGACCTGGTTGCAAACTTTCTCGCCGTGATGTTACGGTGTTCAATTGAAACATGCGCTCACTGGGCGCCTCACTAGCAGGGAAGAAAGGTATCCCAAATCAATTTTGACGATACCTGGATGAAGTGCAGCTCTACGCGCTTTCCACTATTTCAAAATATAATTTCCTCTTGGACTCCGGAGCTCATTCGAGTATTTTTTTTTAACCTCTTGAATATAAGTTCTGAAGTCGGTGCTGGTTATCTTTTTTTTTTCTTTTTTTTTTTGACGCTAGCAGTTTGACAGTCACCCAGACTGTTCTCTGGCCTTTTCTGCTGAAGCTATGACGGGCGGAAATGACTTAAAGGAGTACTGACACGAATTTTTAATATTTTCGGGTTGTTACTCTAAATAAAAACGTGGGTGTCGAGAACCCTGAAGAGTGTCGCGGTGCTTGGGAATGCATCGAATACATTTTTAATACCGCTACCTTAAAACACCAATGTCGGTTTCGGTATCGAGTGGCTTCGCAGTGACGTGTCAAGAGAGCTGTGGGAAGACTGCAACTCGTGACATACTAGCAACAGTTGCCTGTTTGCTGTCGGTCGCACGTGGTTCACGTAAACAACGATGTGTGAATTGTCGTCCAGAGAGACTGAGAGTGATTTCTGCAATTCAGGCTGCATGCAGGAGGCGAATTTCGCGCACCCAGTGAACTGTGTTGATTTTTTCGTGATAATGTCCATTGCGGTGGGGCTGGCTTGCAGATGCTGGGCGACGAACTTTAAAATCGATGTAAAATATTTTGTACGCGTTGTGTGCGCCCTGTGTGTGCAGCGCACACTATTGAAACGAAAGACGTCCCTATACGAGTGCCTCAAAATCGTGTCAGTACTCCTTTCATCTCCTTTAAAATAAGTATGGGCTCACTTCTGAACCACTTTATCGATGAAAATTTTAACTGATGGCATTCTGTAACGACATTACCGTTAGTTTTAGGCACCCCACTCTAACAAAGTTGCACCATTACACTCTAAGAAATGATGGAGGAAAAAGGGTGTCTTTTTGTTCCCCAACAATAATCGTCATCTATCTTGCGGTCCTTTCCTTGCATTATCGCCGCGCACCCGGCAGTCTCAGGTCACGAACGACATGCCCTTATCAGCGTGACATAGCATTCTTGATAGGAAAGTGACCAGCGCCGAGTTTTCAAGAAAGGAAGCGCAAGCAAGCCGGATAACGATTATTGTTGCGGGTGAACGAGACTCCCTTTTTCACTCGATCTTTTTTCACAGTGTAGCCTTTGTCGCGCTTTAGATGTTTGCCCAGTCGAGTTATTCGAAATTTCGAAAACTAGCTATCCAAAGTCGAATCGAATTATTCCATGAAGTATTATTCGATTCGAATTCGAAACTAGAATATTCGCACACCCCTAGTTAGAACACGTCAGCGCGTGGCGTGTAGACTCGGCCCTCTCGCTATGAAGGGGGAGGCCGCATGGCTGCGCGACGCTGCGCTCATTCTCCCTCCGTAGGGAGAGGGCGCGGCGCCGAGTGTTCAGGCCAGGCGCTGCCCCGTTGTAACGCGAACGTGTGGTTTGGGCTTTACACTCCCAGAATACAACTCTGGCGGCGCGCTGCTACATGAAAGGGTAGTGTACTTTGAAAATTATGTTAATGACCATGGGTAGCTGTGTAGCACAACATACATTTGTGAAATCAGCAGGTTTCTTATGAATATGTTGTAGTTTTAAGCCGGCCTCAGAAGAAATTTTTGGGACAAACGCAGCGGATGCGGCCATTGCACGGCGTGTGCTTTGCATGCATCTGGCGGTCATGTCTGTAAACTACCCCAGAGCGAGAATAGCAATTAGTTTTTTTATTTATTTATTTTTTTTTTTGCGGTATAGTATGTTTTAAGGCATCTGAATATTTCTAATAACAAAAATGATGACATAAAAAATGGTATGAACTCGACTTCGGATAATATCTTATTTACCCTCGTGCCACTGCTACCGAAGCTAGCCATTCCGTGGCGGCGAAGTGAGTTTTGCGAACGCACTCGAGTACGTTCGCCCTGTCATATAGGGCATGAACTCTAACTGACAGGGCGCACGCAGCAGACGGCTCATACCGTTCTACACACTGTGTTCCCACCGCTCTGTTTGTGCTCACGCAACAAACAGCTCGAATGTCGCCTTACGCGATGCAGTAGTGACGTTTCCTTAGGCTAGGCTTTGGTTCAGTTACGCTAGCTCGGATTCTATGATGTAGTCGATAGCCGGACATCGTATAACATTACAATTTGTTGTAATCACATTCAGTGGTTCGCCTCCACGGCGAGAATGGGACCGTTTTCTGGCTGTGCGAAGTTGTTTCTAAATACTGTTGACTAGTGAAATACGTGTCGCACTGAGCCAAAATACACATGTGTAAATAGAGTAACAGTGTCCAGCGGACAGAACCAAGAGAATAAACGGATCAAATGTTGAGGGTCTCGAAGTCATCGCATGGGCCAGTTTATTTTGTATATGCTTGGTTATTACCTTTCATTTATAATTATTAATGAAAAAATTTGCGTTTAATGGGCGCCAACCACATTGTAGGCTACACGACTCATTTTTCATGCTGGCGCATTGTGGCGATAAATTTTGAACATCCATAATTTGAATTCATCTAATAAACGACTAATGTGTCTCTTCACAACCAAAATTTGGAGTGCATTACCCTTGGAAAATAATTGATTTATTTTTTTAAATACTTCCAGTTTTTGTGCTCTGAGAATTATTATTGATAAGGAGTCCTTCTCCGCACATTGTTCATGTTTGTCTATGTATCGCACTGAAATGCTCATGTATATGCCATCTTTCATACTGATCTTTTTTTTTTCGTTTAGTCGTTGATTCATTAAGCTGTTTTCAGCTCATGTTTTTGTCGACCGGCCACAAGCCAATATAAGTGGCTGGTCAAGGTACTTGCGTTAACGTAATATGCGCTTAAAGGGACCGACAACCAATTTTCCTCGACCCATCTTTTTTTACGGCGCGACTAAAAGCTCACCCTTCGTAGTGTTTGTAGCTGCAGTAGTTAATCCCAAAAGCAAGTAGTTATTTTACAAGCAATATTTTTCGATATATAAAGGGCTCCAAACACGGATATACAGGGCTGGTCAAAAGTTCCGAGGCCACTATCCCATGTGTTCCTATGGCAGCGTGGCCTGAAAATTTTTTGACCCCCCCCTCCCGCACATTTCATCCAGCAACGCTAAGAATTGATTGATAGCGATGCCGCCAGCCCTTCTCGCGATTTGTGAAAGCTGTCGTCATTCTGCTTTCGCAGGAACTATGTTTAACTACCTTTATTAGGAGCTTTTCAACTATTTTTGCAAATAACAAGCTGTTACAATGTGATGATGTGGTATTGTATACACCTTCCCTGTATTTGTACCGCGTTGTGTGCGCCTGCGCCTGTGTCATGGGTGGCTTGTCCCCGGCGTCGTTATTCTCTCGATACACAAGCCAAGCCAAGTCGCCGAAAACTTCACTACGCATATGTACGGCCGCGCCGAGCAGCACTGCGCTTCATTTCTGATACGAAGTGTAGGTAGCAAAACCGTGTCGCTCCAAATTCTTAGCGACCTGGAAACTGCCTGCACGGTTGCGTAAGCACGCTGAAAAGTTGCTCAACACGGGCTGACGAGCATGGGATCATAACGTCACGCGAAGGCAGCGCCACTTTAATGCATACCATTAACGCCGGCATATATGTACATTTTCATGGAGCAATATCTTTTAATATAAAAAGAAACCAACAGTATTTCAACACTAACCCAAAAAAAATGGCCGCGTATCTGCGTGCTTCGTTACAAATGTCGTCGAAAGACGATAGTCTTCTGCCGGCCGCACTACTATGTTTTGCCTTGCCTCAGACAGCGCCTCCTCTATGTTGAATCGGCCGCATCTGGCTGGCATTGATAAAATAGTGGAGGCGGTGCGTGAGATATGGACGCCATCTGGCAGTGGCATCGGGAAACATGAGCTTATGCAGAACCCAGGGCCACTGCCAGGCTATTTTAAAGACGATAGTCTTTCTTGGGATACTTAAACGCAAAAATTTCGGTCTGGCTGTCTGTCTGTTTGTCTGTCCGTAACCCACTACAGCTACTCGGCCAAAGTTTAACTTCTTTCTGAACGCCCAGCCATCTTGAACTGGTGTTCGTGTTCATATTTGTAAACATATTCAAGCAAAAAGCAAATACTACGCATTCCTGAGGCTCAACATTAATATGTAAGTATCAGGACGTGTGTTCTTTATTAGAAAATACATAGGTACGCAATTCTAAAGACCCTAGTGTTTTTTAGGCTGTCTCAGGCAAGGCAAAACATAGTAGTACGGCCGGCACAAGACTATCGTCTTTCGACGACATTTGCAGCGAAGCACGCAGATACGCGGCCAATTTTTTTTTTGTGCACAGCGTCTTATTTTCAGCGCAGCCTAAGAAACACGAGGGTATTTAGAATTACGCATCTATGTACTTTCTATTGAAGGAACACACGACCTAATACTTACGTATTGATGTTGCGCCTCAGATATGCGTAACATTGGCCTTTTTGATGGACAATGTTCACAAGTAGGAACACAGCCGTTTGTGCAACATGGCTGGGCGTTCAGCAAGTGCTTGGCCGGGTGGCTGAATCGGGTGACAGACAGACAGATAGAAAGACAGACAGACCAAAATTTCTGCGTTGAAGTATCCCAAGAAAGACTATCGTCTTTACAGATCGTCGACCGCGTAGAGCAGTCAACGGTCACGTGGCCGGGTACCTCGGCTCGTTCATGTTTTTGACGCCAGAGGCGCCACAGGTGCCACAGGTCATTTTTCGCTCAATTTCAATTAAGAAATAAAAATATAAATCCCCCCTCTCACGAAAAAAAAATCTGCTTATGTTTGAGTCAATGCGACGGACAATCTTTCCATCAGTGGAGTCATGTAACTTCATGTTCTGCTACGCAGTTGTCAGTTCCTTTAAACTAAAAAAAGTAAAGAAAATAATTAATATTTCCGCGATCACTGTAGGTATTGGTAGAGTAATTTTCGTGCATACTAATCATCAATATTGTAGCATATTTTCTTTGTCCCAGATCGGACAAGGCAAACTTAAGAGCTTAAGATGGCGACATTCGAGCTCTTCTACTGAAGTAGTCCATAAATTGTACGTAATAAATGAACAATACAGTCATCAACGCACAATGGCCTTCACATGCGACTCCTACCGGCTTGGCTTCGTGGTGCCGGTGGCGTTGAAGTGCCTTATTTAAAGGGCACATCGCGAAGGTAGCCACGTGCAGACCTTCGCAGTTGGCGCAATTCAGTCTACGGCCACGAATGTCGTCGCGTTGGTGGTGGTGTGGTCCCGCGTATACTTTGCTATAGCCCACGCGCGCGGAACACTTGGCCCCCTCGTGTCCGAACCTCTGACAGCGCATGTGCTGAGTCGATGGCAGAAAGTACTGTTCGACGGCGTACACTACACCGCACAACGTCACGCCGCCCGGCACGCAGCTCAGCTCGGGACGGAAGACAAGCACGACGTGGGTCTGGGGTTTGTCACGACGTCGACCATCGGCCAAGAGGGCGCTGCAGGCGACGAGCCACCGCACCGACACAACGCCCGTGGACTTGTACAGGCTCTCGCGTATGTCCGCATCGCTAATCCACGCGGGCACTCCCCGTATCTTGGCGGCGTTGTGGCCATGCCAGAACGGTACGCCAACTTCTCCAGGGGTGCCATCGAGGCACCGGACGCGTTGAGACCACACGGCAGCCTGCGCGGTGGTGGCTCCCAAAGCCAGAAAACCGCCTCGCGTGAACCGCATGTAGTAGTAGCTTTCGGGAGCCACGCCTGCCTCAGTCTGCAGCTCTCGACTCACCCGTTCTGGGTCCAAGTCGCGGATTGTCCTCGTAGGGTCTAGAGTGCGAACCAGAAGAGGAATGCTGACGGCGAAGGTTTTCTCCTTTCTACCGTACGGGACATTTTGCAAGTCTTTCCGGCCACTTGGCGTCTTGGATTGCCCCGTCGCGACGTTCTTGTAATTTCCTGTGGACCGTAGACACGTATTCCTCCACCATGCCACTTGAACTTGTGTCGCACCGCTGAGTTCGCCGTCATCGCAAGCACTTCCACTGTCTCTGACAACGTACAAGGGAGACTCCAGATTTGCGCTAAACTCAGTGGAGTACATCGCTTGAATGTTGCTTCAAGTAGCACATATTACTTAATTTATGCTAAATTTACGCGGTCGCTGGAGCCCATGTCCAGATGTGTAAACGCTGATTTATGCTGAAGCAGGCCGCATGAAACATAACATGAAATCACCATGTTATGTAATCACCAACTAGCCCAACAACAAGTTCTTAAAAGTAGAGGTGTTGAAGCCCGGCAGGCACAATTGGCATGCAGTGTTTTTATCATAGTTCTGGTATATTTTGTGGTGAATTCTATCTTATGTCAGGGAGCTGCTAAGATGCTGAAAAAACACTAAGGTGCTTTCCGCTGCTCCTATTGTGTATATAATCCGCTCGGCACGGAATAGCACGTGGCGTTCGGAACGAATAGAGCCTTAGTTTTCTTCTTCATTTTTTTTTGACAACTGCGCCTATCAAAACGCAATTTAGCTACGGCCCTTGGGGAATGAATAAGACACCTTATATTGTGAAATCGGTTTAAAGAGTGTATGGTAATACTCTCTGTTCCAACGGCTAGAATGCGGCATCGGCGTTTATCCCGCTAGAATTCTGAAATGCACTAGACTACATTTGATGTGGAGAGAACCCTTGCGAAATTATTTATGACCACCCAATAAAATTTGGTGCGATGCGCCACAATGAAAGTGTAACCCGCCACAAAATCTGACGAACAAAAATCGTTAATATGAATGCAAAGATACCTTCGTTCTTGTTTATTCTTGGAGGAGGGTGGCTGCGGCTAGTCCTATCACAGACACATACTGAAATTTAAGGGCCTTCGTTTGCTTGACACACAGCAATTCAAGATTCAAAATAATATTGCACCCATTCAGGGCAATATACGGCTTGCTTCTGAATCCACCAAAGTTATTCTTAAATTCTAGTGAATACAGATCACATTTTCAGCAATATCCGACCCTAGGCCCAGTTGAAAGAAGTCGGTACTATGATTCGTCTTTTGTATGCGATAGGATCGACCAGCTGCCCAAATTCATCTGAACTGTTCTAGTTTAATTTCATAAGGTATTAATTGAAGCAAAGGTATACGTAAAGTCAAGACTACAGATATGGCTGAGCGACAGTGCGTATTGAAAAACGGGGTTTTATAGGACAGGTATTCAGACCGATAAATTGTTTCACAAGTGGACCAAGAACTCTGATGGACCGATGATTGACAAATAATGTTGTGATATAATCTTTTTGCATTAGAGGTTCCTTTTATTTACTAGATTTTATGAGAAAGCCTCTGACATTGCAAAATATGCGCAACGTAGGGTATTGACTGAGAATACTTATCGACCAACACCCTCCTTTTACTGTTATCAAAAAAACTGAGATTACTTTTCTAGCCTGTTTTTAGGGGCCACAAGACTTGAATATATTACACTAACGCAGCGACAGAAAGGAATGCAGTCGCGCCATTTTTCTTCATTTGAACGTAAAAATAAAACTGCTTGTATTCCAGACAGATGAATTAAGATAGGTGACGCAGCATTATGAAAAGTATTCCTAGCTTAGATAGAATATGAAAAAAATTAGGTTGCTTTATGCTACACGGAAACCGCCAACAAACGCTTTTAAGAGGGAAAATATTTTTCGTGATAAAACAGCCCTTTCTTCTTGAACACGCCTTTTGTTATATACATTATGCAACACATGCCATCTCATTAAATTTAAATATGCTTTATGATATAATGCGTGGAATGAATATAGCACATCTGTTCATCATTGCCTGCCCTAATTCCCATAGAGTTTTCAAGCCTTGAATAATGTTTACACCTGTAACAATCGCATTTTTCAAAACAATGTTCGTAGTCAAAGCGCCGTCGTGCTTGTGCTGGACATATCCTCTCCAGACAGAACACCAGCCTCGAACGCCATGGCGTGGAACGCTGAGCCGGGGTCGTCGAGCAGAGCCGACACTGCGCCAAACTCTCGTACTCTACCGTCTTCCATGACAAGTATTCTGTAAGGACAATCACCAAATAAATAAATTAGACTCCTTGACTCTTTGTGAAAACAAGCGATATATTTTTTTGAGGCATGTGATGCACAGAAAAAGAAGATACGGGTTCAGATATGCTATAGATGTGACACTCCGAATGAACCTTAACCACATAACGTATTATAACCTGTACCTAAATCAAACTAAATGGTCTTTTTAGATGAGAAGCATCTTATGAACGAGGCGTGTCCCCCCCCATCACACAATTGCCCGCCGTAGCCACGCTAGTGCGATGACGATGACGCTGCGATAACGGCACAGCACATGCAAGGTAACCATTATACGCCATGACGATGACGCTGATGATGAAGAATAAGCGCGTACGAGACCACACATTCTCTTTCTACCATCACGGCTAGCACATGGAACGTACCCACTATACCTCATTACGATGACGATGACGCCTATGACGATGAAGAATAAACGCGTTACAGACCACACATTCTGTTTCTGCCATGGATGAAAACGATCGTGAACGCGCTCTCGCCCGCGAAAGGCAAAACGGCAACGCCGACAACAAGCTGCTACCCCCGGGGTTGAGGACACGGGAAGCGGCGGCTCAACGGCAAAAACGCATAGTATATACTGTACACACGCGTTGTCACTCATTTACATGCGCGAGTGGGCAATGTCAGGGGTGATTAACGGCAAGAACGACCTCCAGTGGTTCGCCAACTCGTCATGATTCAATTCGTGGAAGTGCGAGGTTTTTTTTTACAGCGAAAGCTCTTATCAGATCACAACGGAAGTGGGAGTGGGGGTCCTTGTCCGCCGCCGCCGTCACCGGTGTCCGTAGCCACTATCGCGGGAAGTAAGAAAAAAATGAAACGAGCGAAAGTTTCTAGAAACGTCGGCCGCTCTAACTGGCTATCATCATTAGCAAAGCCTGAACATCTGTAACAGCGGAAAGGGTTCCATGCCCTTAACCTCGCTTTCAAACTCAAACGATGGAGTAAACCTGGGCGACAGGTGATACCGGTGGTGCGTATTATTCTTTGCTTGCACCCCCCACTTACATAGCCTGGCCCGTAGCCAGGGGAGGGACCCTAGGGGCCCTAGGGGCCCGGGCCCCCCCCCCCCCCCGAAATTCGGATGGAAGGGGACGTTTTACCGAGGAAAAATAATAAAAATGGCTGTTTTTCAAAGGTCGTTGATTGCACCCAACACATTACAAAAGGCTAAGCCGCAATTCTTCATCGTCATCAGTCACAGCGCAAGCAAAGTGCACACAATGCCCTACAGATGTGTAGCGGGTACCACGCTTATCCGCACAATGAATAATAATGGCGTAGTGGGTGTCTCCCTCCTTCATGAAAGTTACGATGATTTATGGCGTGGTGGGATACCTTGCATGTGTACTTGTACTACAGGTTTTCCCGCTCACTTTAATCCAAGTGCCAGCTAAAATAATCCACACGCCATTGAAATAATCTCAGCGCCAAACTATTTAATCCATGTGCCAAACATTTAATCCAAGCGCCAGCTCAAATAGGCCGCGTGCCAGTGAGTTTAATCCAAGTGCCACCATGTTTAATCCAATCGCCAACAGCTTTAATTATAGTGCCAGTCAGTTTAATCCATGCACAAGAAACGGGAATACGGGGCGTGAAAACAGCAGTACCATTGAAGTACAGTTCCTACAATATGAAAGACAATAGCCGGAAAGTGGAAGACCGCACTAATATAGTAATATTTCTATTTCCGCTATTATTTGTGAAAAAAAATATTACTGCAATAGTTTGCTTGAGCCTTGTTTGGAGCGCTTATACTTTGCTATGTACCAGTTTGTAGGTCAGTGTTTGGCACGGGCGGGATCACTTTAATGAGAACGCTGAAATTGTTAATATATATATATATATATATATATATATATATATATATATATATATATATATATATATATATATATATATATATATATACTCCAAATAATTGCATAAATGCAATATCAGCACGTGACAGTAAGTATTTATTAATAATAGCACCGTCTCCTAGGGCTTAAACAGACGTTCACAAGTCATCTTCACGCAATGCGGCAGGCAGGAAAAAAAATTGTGCCGGTCAAAGGCCGCGCAGTCCACGCGCTGTATCTGCTGCATGGAGTGCCGAGCTGCGCCCAGCAGCAAAGAACACCTGTGCTCCTTTTTCGTCATGCCTTGCGGTGTCGCCAATACTAAATCACGGCATTCGCTTAGGTAGGCCTTCACGTGTGACTTGAATTTTGAGAACACTTCTTCTATTGGGTTGAAAAAGGGACCGTACGCAGGCAGGCGCTTGATAGAGTGCAGTGAGTTAGCCAAAGCTGCCTGCTCTGCCCGACTGTGAGCAGGTGCGCCATCGAAAATGAAGACAGCTTCTGTGTTTGGCTCATCACGTTCAACACGAGCCGAAACATCGCTGAGGAAATCATTGAAAGCAGCCCAATGAACTCTGTCCACCGCAGTCCAGTGAATAACTCCATTTGCGGACATGCATGCTATGATGTTCAAGTTCGCTCCCTTCGTCGTCGTGGTCGTGTGCACAGCTGGTTGCCCTTTAGTTGCCCTGCCGAAGTTCCTGGAACACCAGATATTGTAGTTTGTCTCGTCCAAGTAGAAGCGACACACACGCGGTCCATCGGACTGACGTCGTCACCGTTGCGGTCTGCGGGCCTCTGCGTCACCAGCTTCACTGAGTAGCTGTGGGCATCTAGCAAGCGATCAGCTGTGCTTGCACTGATTGTTACTCCTGGCATTTCCTCCTCCAGGGCCTCCTTTATCTGCCTTAGAGTAAAAGTACAGTCTTCGTCGACAATTCGTCTTAAAGTTCTCACGACGTCATCTCCAAACTTCCTTTTAGAACCACCACCATGCTTTGATACTTCTCTGTCGGTAGCGGCAATCAATCTTGCTGTTTTTATGTTGATGCCCAGGGCATCGGCTTTAGGTCGCCACCACGCCTGTAGACGTCCACAATCCTCGCCCTGTCGACCACCGATACTCTGCTGTTTTTTCGACGAGGTTGGTCTGGGTCTTTAAAGCGTGGTCCTCCCTTGCATCCAGCCATGAGTTGAAGCAAAGCCCTATCGTCGCCTGGAAATGTTCCCCTCTGAAAACGCGTGTTCCAAGTGACCACGCTTCAGCAACACTAGCGTCGTCTGTTACATGAACATGTGCATCTCCCTTGATACTTTTATAAAAAAAAAAAGAAAAACGTAATTGCACATAAACGAAAGCAAATGCAAGGTTAGTTTTTTTTAATGGTTATTTCTGTTTGCAAGAATGGGTGAATATCGCCTTTCGGTCACCATCGCTCTCCCCGGGCTGTGCAGACGACTGCGAACGCTTCTGCGAAAAAGTAGCCTTAGTGCCGTATGCTAGCAGACGACATGAGTCTTTGCCATGTGCGATCAACGAAGTACCTGATTAGCCGGAATAATGCAGTAGCTAAGAAGCATAAACTGTCTCGGTGCTTAAAATCTTACCAGGGGCTCCATGAGCAAACACATTAATACCCGAGCATGTAATTAAACTAAAATGCTTTTTGAATTCTAAGGTATGACACCAAAACGTTTGGGTGAAATACCATTGTACTTCATGCATAAGCGCTCGAATTCAATGGGCAAAAGAAAAATTGTTCCTGACGCCTCAAGTTTACATTGTTCCGACATTTAAACTATATAAAATGGCAAACCTTCTGTTTATCGTGGATGAATTAAACTGACTGGCACTTGAATTAAAGCTGTTGGCAATTGGATTAAACATCGTGGCACTTGGATTAAACTCACTGGCACGTGGCCTATTTGAGCTGGCACTTGGATTAAATATGTTGGCGCTTAGATTAAATGTTTGGCACATGAATTAAATAGTTTGGCGCTCAAATTATTTCAATGGCGTGCGGATTATTTTACCCGGCACTTGGATTAAAGTGAGCGGGAAAACCTGTAGTTGCCTCAAGAGAGTCTACAATGGGCTCTAGAAAAGCCGCTCTTCCAACTGTGCTGCGTGTTCCGCGCAGGCCTGGCGATTGTTTTACTACTTCCGCATCCATGTACGATCCACCGCCCTTAACGGGAATCGAACCGGCACCTCGTGTTCATCAGGGTACGCAACAGCCAGTAAACTGCCGTAGCGGTTAAGGGGGCATCTCGAAAGTTCTAAGACTTTAGAAGTGAGAGGACTACTTTGGAACAAAAGTAGATATGCCTCACGAACGCCTGCGCGCCTTCAAGCAGTCCCTATAGTGCAACACTCCGCTTTCCGTTGAGTTGACGTTAGCTACAACGTCCTATTGGCATCCTACTTTGACATTCTACTTTGCTTCAGTCTATCTTGCAGTTAGTCTGTCCTGCATGCCCCACTTGTGCGATCACCCACTTGTCGTAGTCGAGGACTGTGTGGAGCCGGTGCGCGATGGTGAACAGCGTGCACTTGGCGAAGCTCTCTCTGAGCGTCTTCTGGATGAGGCTGTCTGTGTCGCCGTCCATCTGCGACGTCGCCTCGTCTAGCAGCAGCAGCCGGCTGTTGCGCAGCAGCGCCCTCGCCAAGCACACCAGCTGTCTCTGGCCCACGCTGCATGGAGTTCGATAAAATTGAAGAAAGGTTATACGGTATCAGAATAGAAAACAATGAATGCATAAAAGCAAAACGCTCACGCACATGTTCGAGACATACGGAAGTAGCAATGATTTCACATTTTGAGGCGCAGCGTTTACATACCTGGACGCAAGTTGCTTTTGCCACTTGAAAGTACGTGAGCTTGGGAAGTTTGGTATTCTACTTTAAAGCCCATAACGCAGAGAAAAAAACAAGACACAGAGGTACAAGGCACAAAACAGCGCTGTTTCCGCGTCGGAACTCTGTGTCTTGTTCCTTTTGTGCGCTATAGGTGTTAAGGTGTGTTTGCTAGTTTTTTTGCAAGGGACCAAGACAAGACAAAATGCATCGCCCACAGCATGATTTGAACCTTCTGCACAACTGTCATGTCTTCTTAACCCCGATGTGCTGCAGCTAACCACTTTGGTGAAAGCACTGCTATTTTTTTTCAAGTCAAGTAACGTTTATTTTCAACAACATCAAGTCGGAGGTCCTTAGGCAAAACGATATCCGAGATATCTTGAAAGATCTCAAAGAGCCGTTTAAGAGCAGCATGCATTTTACAAAAATATCACGTAAATCACTGTACGTGCAGAGGTAAAAATAAAAACTGATTATTTTCACTTTCATTTTAGTGAACAAAATAAACGCACAAATATATATGTCACATAAATCTTGTGTGCACATGCGCGACAACAACAATTTGTATACAAAAGAAAAAATATGTAAAAAACATATGATAAGCAAGATAGATAGTGGTGTTTGAGTAGTTGCTAAATGTTTAACTACATACTTCAACTACATTTTCGACGACTCTCTCGACATGCCGCGTTTCATGACTAATGTGAAAAATAATTTTGTTTGCTCTAAATAAACACAAGCAAAAACAAATTGCGGGTGCATTTTCGGCCCATGATTTGAATCTCTTTATGTAGAAATGGAACATCGCTGACTGCAGATTAATACATACATACAAAGAACTTTATTAAAATGCCAGAGGGACTAGTTTAAGGAAGTCCAAAGACGCCCTCAACCAGTCGGCGGCTCCACCCAGGTTGGCACTGGAAGGTGAAGACCCTCCGCGATGGCCCGGGCCCTCCGGACAGCCAGTAGTTGCAGACCCAGGTCCGGGCTGTGTAAACTCCGCCGCCACGAGTCCTCGTCCCATAAATCCGCCCCCGCATTCGCGGGGCACTGACAGAGCATATGAGGTAGCGAGCAACTCTCGAGGTCACAACGAAGACACTCTTCTTGAAAGTCCGGCTCTACCCTACGATACGTTCGCGGGCAGAGATATGTACCCGTCTGTAGGAGTCTAAAAGTGATTCCCTGGGCTCTGTTGAGCCTAGCATTAGGAAAGGGCAAACGCCTCCTACCCAGCTTGTAACTAGACGTAATCTCATGGAACGTTGTCAAAGGATCCTTTCTGAGGTCAATGTTCCCCCCCAGACGCCTCACCATCCCCCGCACGGTTCGTGAATTCACGCGCAAGGGTGTGAGCGCTGGCATTAGGATTAACCCCATCAATGCCCTCAACGTGCGCTGGAAACCAGGAGACATGCTGACCACCAACCCATCTTGCCTGTCTGCGACCACTCCGAATGAGCTGTGCCGCCTGCTGCGAAATCAAACCTCCAGAGAAGGCCCGAACGGCCGATCTTGAATCTGAGTAGACCACACAAGGCACCTCTGCTGCCTGAAGAGCTAACGCAATGGCTACTTCCTCCGCAACTGTGACCTGATCTGTACAGACTGAGGCCCGGGCCACCAGCTGCCCTCTACCATCGACAACCGACACCCCCAAAGGCCCTCCGCGTACTGTACACCGCAGCGTCCACAAAAAGCGCCGCTTTAGCATCGCTACCTATACTTCGAAGAATTGCCCGAGCTCGAGCCTCACGACGGCCTGCGTGGTGCACCGGATGAATGTTGCGCGGAATAGGATCTACCTTGATATCCTTCCGCTCGTCACGTGTGAGCTGAACTCCGTCAGACACCTCCACCCTAGGAGCCGCAATGCCAGCCTCATCCAAGATTCTCAAACAAGCCTTAGTGCTGGACAGACGAGCCACCTGCGCCGCAAAGTGTGCCTCAATCAGCTCATCAACCTTGTTGTGCAAACCCAGCTCTAGAAGCCGCTCTTTTTTACCCAAAAGCCGGCGAGTTTTTTACCCAAAGACGGTCTACTTTGCTAATACTTGATCTACTGAGATCGTTGATCGGGACGGAATAATGTTTGGCTGCCAATGTATTGACCAACAACACAAGAAAAAAGACATGCGTTTCTAATTTAAGGAATGAGTGACTTATTTTTCGGCGGCAATCTTATTGTTGCATTTCTGAACTGGTGGTTCAGTTTGCAGAGTGATACACGTGAATGCTAGAAAATGGACGACGCCAAGTGGCTACTTATTCCCCGCGTTAGCACCACATCTTTGACGCATAATTGTCAAACATTTCTTAAAATTGACTTGTAACCCTTTTTAGCGTGCTTTCAAATTTAGATCTCTTCATACAGTGCCATTTAAGCTCGTGCTTTTAGCTGAAAAATGGCTTCAAGGTGCAGTCTCTAAGGTACATTCGCGCAGTTTTCTGTTGCTTCACACTATATTATATTCATTAGGTTGCCTATATTATGTGGAGCTCGAATTGTCTGCGAGCTCTAATATACAATCGTTTTTCGTCATCCTCTATTTCAATAGAAAATTAAAACTTCCGTCTTGAAAATTTTGTTCATTTATTTATTCACTCATAAATTGTGACTTCTCGTGTTCAGCAAAGCCTTGTGAAGCGATGCTTTGCACAATATGGTTGCTGCATGTGATACTTCACTAGTGAACATCCACAATGAAAGTGCGGTACTTACAATAAATATTTAAAGCATGCACTCCATTATCAGCCAACTTTTCAGAGGGGGGCATTCAGAGGGGGGCATTGCCACGCGCTATTCTTATTTTCACTTTTGTTGTATTCGGTTTTCACCCACAAAGACCGTCACCAAAGCTCAACTCAAACCGCGCCTTATTGTTCTACAACCTTCGCGATTATTGTAGATCGTTTTGTTAAGATTGCGCGCAAGACGCGACCACTCGAGATTATTCCAGAGCGTGCGCGATGACCAGTGATAAGGCTAGAATGTTCGACGCGTGATGCATAAAAGCGGGCGCGCTCCAACGATGTTCAGGGGCGCTATTTTGTAAGCGTTCTAGCATAGAACGGGGAGGAGGATAGAACAAAAAGAGGAGGGAAAGACATGCGCGATTGGTCGAGGCTATGAGGCTATTCCGACGGTCAAGACGTGCGAATAGCCACAAAATGTGCTTAGAACGGAGAGGAGGTTGTTATAACGGGCTCGGGCGTCGTTCTATCGATGGTATGGCTACAAAACAGTCTCCGCGGACAACTCGGCTTGGATCGAAACGTAAGCGGTGGGGCCGGAGGAGTGGGTTTCTCGCGCATCTCTCTACCGCCTCACAACTGACGCCTGTCCGCTGCTGTGTACTCGTGGGTGAGCTCGCTAGCACGTAAGGCTAACTGGGGATCCCGCTCTATAAATGAGAGCAGAAACGCTCTTTGATTGTCCGGAAAGCGCGGACCTCTTCTCGATTGCTGCGCTATTTCGACAACTGGGTAACGGTTCGAATTGTCGCGCCGTTTGAATTTTACAAGTACACTAATACTGCTAATACTAGAAGCATTGGTTTAAACAGCGGGGGGCCAGCGCCACTGCGATACCACCTGGCGCTACGTCAAGACCTTAACAGAAGTTAATTGTCAAAGTCATCGAGCTCTTCAACTTCAAGCTGCGAAAAACAATGCCTCTGAATATTGATGTTCAGTTATAATAATTATACATTTCTTTATGCACTGCATACATTCCTGAACTCCCCAGCTCGCCTATTGGCTGTTTGCTTCCCTCCTCTTTTTGTTCTATCCTCCTCCCCGTTCTATGCTAGAACGCTTACAAAATAGCGCCCCAGATTATCGACGGCCGACGCTCTGTTCGCCGCTTTCAGTGCCAGTGTGCATTGCTGTAGCCTGACTTTCAGTTTCTTGGCCACAAGTTCGGCCTAATAAAGAGTTCCTTTCTTTTAACGCCGACTGTTGCCTTCGTCGACGTCACGACCACGTGACACTATTTTTCCCCATACTATGCATGAAAAGAGATCTTAAAAAAGGTTTACTTCGCCAGCTCAACTCAATTTGTAGTTGGTATATATTTTTCCTCTATATCAACCTTCCTGCGTGACTCTCATATCCCGTGAAGATATGAAAACTGCCGCATAGATTACGCGTCTGATTAACCCGACCCCAGCCATTTCGCTAGTCATTTTGACGCAACAACTCAGCTTCCTGGGCCTTACTTGGCCAATCATTGAGCCCTTTACGAGGAACAGTTATTCAGTGAAAGCCAACATCAACACCAACTGCTTTTGACTTTTATTGTGGCTGTGAGTGAGTCTGTAAGCGCATTTCTTTTTAAATGCGAAGCATTTTATTGCGTACTGCAGACACTTTGAGCGTTTCTATCTACGTATCTATCTATCTATCTATCTATCTATCTATCTATCTATCTATCTATCTATCTATCTATCTATCTATCTATCCATCCATTTATCTATGTATCTATCTATCTATTTAGCCGTCTACTTCTGGATGCTGTCGTGATCACCTCCTTAACTTGAGGTAGACCAAAATAGGTATGGGAGGGTAAGAGGGTTTGACGGTTATGACTGTCTGGTTATGACATGAATAATGTGAAGGTTTTTATCTTTCTTTTTTTTTTTTTGAAAGGGTTTGCGCATGCGAAGTAAGGGTGGTCGGCCGCACACCACTACCACCACCGGATTGAACTTCGCCATAAGACGCTTCGCATCTGATATTATACAAGTATAGATACAGAGTTGACGACTCGACCCCATATGCTGCATAATCACAGCCCTCGTTATCATCATCAGCAGCAGGAGTACGCGCACTGCCGGGCACGGCCTGTCCTACATTTCGCCAATTAACCAGGTCCTGTGCCAGCTGCGGCCACATTATCCCAGCAAACGTCTTAATCTCGTCTGCCTCCCTATCTGCCACCCCCCTACCACGGTTGCCTTCTGTTCGAATTCAGCCAGTTACGCTTAATGACGAGCAATTGCGTTGCTTCATTACACACCCTGCCCACGTATATTTCTTTGTATCGAATTAGAATAAGATGTCATTCACATGCGTTTGTTCACATATGTGTCATGTACTAATTTTGTTAACACGTTTACTTCCTTCAGTTTGGAAACCCTGTATAAAAATAAGACGAGCTTGTGGCGCAAGTAGAGCAGCGTATCCGAATTGAGTACACCAGTGACTCCAAGCAATTGGAGACCATTTAAGCGAAGGATCTCATAATAGGCGATTTGCATGAAATGCAAGGTACTTCAAACAACAGCCCAAAAGCGCTTGTTATCCGCCTTAACAAGCTAAATCTTTTTACAATAAACTCAGCTGCTAGCACAGCATTGTATGAGCCTTCTATTTCTTGGTATTGCCTTTCGCACTGTTCTCCAAGTACCATACTTTTAAACAACCCTGGCGGCTATTGATGTAACAAAAGATCGAGAATTAGCAACTGTAGCCGTTGTCTATATATATACGAGAGCATGTCGACTTATAAACGCACAATGACGCAGCAGTTTTCGATTTTGGTGTCTATATTCAACACCTACCTACTCTGCCGCTATTATGACGGCAACTATCGTAACTGCCTTTAAAACTGGCACAGAACTCCTTCATTCAATTTGGATTGGATGAAAATTATATTAGTGTACCAACAACGCAAAAACAACATTGGCTAGACCTGCCGCTACTTACACAACAATGGTCATCTTTTTGCAGCCAACATATAGGGACACTAGCCCATATCTGCCATAATTTAGTAAACAGTAAGTCAGCACTTGCCAGTACCAACGAGTGCCGGAAGTATTCGAGTAATTACTGTACACCAGTCCCCGCCAATCACTGTTCGCAAGTCGCGTGGTGATACGTAAGATATGCTTTTTCGTGGGAAACACATCTTCAAGCTTCCTAGCTGGGGCTAGAGTGCAGAACAAGGGGACAGGGTGTGCACCATCACTCACCTGAGGTTGGAACCACCATCGCCCGTTTCAAGGAGAAGTCTCTTGGAGTGGCTTGAAACCATGTTAACCAGGTGGACCTGTCCCAACACTTTCCAGATCTGCTCGTCAGAGTACGAGTTCGTCGGGTCGAGATTGTGTCGCAGTGTGCCTCTCAGAAGGCTTGGATCCTGTGTTATCGATGCGCACACCATTCATTTATTGCAAGCTGATGATGATAGTGTAGCTGTTTAATGGCGCAAGGGACACTTGCGGCTTTTGCAATTTGGTTATAGGTCAATGTAGACAAGCGGTACAATAAAATTCCAGGCTGTGCAATTATGCATTCATATTGTACTCGTTATTTGAAGAATTATGCTCCTAAAGAAAACGAGTGAATCGAAAATGACAGCCCAAATTATGACTTATTGACTAAAGTATCATGCTATTGAGATTAAAGGTTTATGCATATTGTGCCGAAACCTGTGCCACCCTGTCTAAGTCCAAGCCGGGAATTTATGCCAAGATACTGCTTATGGTTAATAAGCACTCCGGAAATTTCGAATGAATTCGTTACTTGGTTGTTTCACTGATCAATCGATTACTGTACTTTCCCTGTCGGAGCAATAATGGCGTGTGATTAACCACCACGCCAAGTTCCACCTTTTCCTTTTGTTCGCATAAATATAGAAAAAAAAACTTAACAGTGCTTGCCCGGTTGTCATCCGGCTACATATGACTGAGAGCCGATTTTGGGACGAGTTGGTTTTGCATAGTAGATCACTTAAATGCGCGCACGCAGATAGAAGGAGGTGATGACAACCCCCCAAAAACACTTGCGTTGTCATCACCTCCATCCGTCTTTCTGTGCACGCGCTTAAGTGATCTGCTAGGCATACGACAGGACGGTCAAGCACTGCGGTTTGAAAGCATGGACGAGATGGCAGTATTTTATTCTTCTTAGGTAGTATCAGCTCGTCAACTACAGAGAACATAAATACATTCGTGGTTCTGCTGAGCGTGCCGGGAGGCACATGGCAGTTTTCTGTCCCCGACGCACCATGTCATCTAGCAGGATGAAATGAAAGGGAATAGTCGCGCGGACAAACCAATGCGATACTACTCTTGCTTTTGTTGATAACCTGGCCTGCAGCACTTACTTGCGCTTTCTCTATCAACCAACTGATTTGGATGTCCAGTCAATTAAAAGTTAAGCAAGTTACTGCCAGTTTAACCTAACGAGTGAATTAGTGCACGGAGACAAGACATAAATAAAAGAAAGGACTCGACAGGACCACCTCTGCACTCGAAACTGGTTCATTTAAAAAAAACGCGGTTGAAAGACTAGGGAGGCGCGAAGCATGTAAGGAAGGGTATTTCGGCTCCATTAACGTGAAATCTGGGGAGGGGCGAAGCATGCAGTGTTTTGAGAGTGATTTCTTTGATGAGGCACCAGTGGTGCCAAGCCTGAAACC